>JAYMFT010061783.1:0-14884 GCA_038088735.1 Panulirus argus | reverse complement strand
TATCTGGCAGTCCAAGGACCCATCCATCTCTGGCAGTCCAAAGGCCTACCCATCTCTGGCAATTCAGGGACCAGACCATCTCTATAAGTCCAAGGACCTATCCATATCTGGCAGCCCAAGGATTTACCTGTCTCTAGTATTCTAAAGATCAACACATCTCTGACAGTCCAAGGACCTCTCCATCTCAGACAGTCCAATGACCTATCCATTTCTATCAGTCCAAGGACCCACCAATCTCTAGGAGTTCAAGGACCTACTCATATCTGGTAGTCCGAGAACCTATCCATTTCCGAAAGGACAAAGACTTACCTATTTCTAACAGTCCAACGAACTGGCAGCAAAGGGTCCTATCCCTCTCTGGTAGTCCAAGGATCAACCCATCTCTGGCAGTCCAAGGACCTCCCCATCTATGACGGTAAAAGGACCAACCCATCGCTGGCAGACCAAGAACCTACTCATCTGTAACAGTCCAAAGTTTAAGGAACTACCCATCTCTGGTAGTCCAAGGATCAACCCATCTCTGGCAGTCCAGGGACCTTCCCATCTATGGTAGTTCAAGGACTCCCCTTCCCCAACTCTGGCAGTCACAAAGACCTACCCATCTCTGACAGTCCAAGGGCCATCATATCTCTGGCAGTCTAAGGACCTATCCATAAGTGGTAGTCCAAGGATCTACCCAGCTCTGGCAGTCCAAGGATCGACCCATTTCCTGTAGTCCAAAGACTTATCATCTCTGGTATTCGAAGGACCTATCCATCTCTGGCAATCCAAGGAACTATCCATCTCTGGAATTACAAGGACTTTCCCATCTCTCAGAGTCCAACGACCCCTACATACCAGCAGTCAAAGGACCAACTAATCTCTGGTAGTTAAAAGACCTATCCCTCTCAAGCAGTACAAGATATACCCACCTGTAACATTCCAAGGATCAAAACATCTCTGGCAGTCTAAGAACCTACCCATCTCTGATATTCCATGGACCTACCCATCTCTAGCAGTTCAAGGACAAACCCATCTCTGGCAATCCAAGGACTTATCCATATGTGGAAGTCCCAGGATCTACCCATCTCTGGCAGTCCAAGGACCAACCCATCCCTGACAGTCCAAGGTAGATCCTTGGACTGCCAGAGATGGGTAGATCCTTAGACTTCCAGAGATGGATTGATCCTTGGACTGCCAGGGATGTATAGTTCCTTGGACTCCCAGATGTGAGCTGGTCCTTGGACCGTCAGAGATTGATAGGTCCTTGGAATGCCAGAGATGGATAGGTCCTTGGATTACCAGGGATGGGAAGATCATTGGATTGCCAGCGAAGGGTTGGTCCTTCGACTGTTACACTTGGGGAGGTCCTTCGACTGCAAGAGATGGGTTGATCCGTTAAATGTTACAGATGGGTATATCTTGTACTGCTGGAGAGGGATAGGTCTTTTGACTGTCAGAGATGAGTGGGTCCTTGGACTGCAAGAGATGGATGGGCTTTTGAACTGTTAGAGATGGGTAACTATTGTACTATCAGAGGTGGGTAGGTCCTACGACGCCAGAGATAGGTGGGTCCTTGGACTTTCAGAGATGGGTAGGTCCTTGGAATACCACAGATGGGTTGTTTCTTGTACTGCCAGAGATGGGGTGGTCCATGGACTGGCAGAGATGGGTAGGTCCTTGGACAATCAGAGATGGTTAGGTCCCTGGACTCTCAGAAATGGGTTGATCATTGTAATATCATGGATGGGTAGAACCTTGGACTGTCAGAGATGAATAGGTACTTGGACTATCAGAGATGGAGTCCTTGGACTTTCAGAGGCAGGTGGGTCCTTGGATTTTCTGAGATGGGTAGGTCCTTGGACTACCACATATGGGTTGCTCCTTGTACTGCCAGAGCTGGCTTGGTCTTCAGAATATCACTGATGGGTAGTTTCTTGGATTGTCAGGAGTGGGTAGGTCATTTAAATGGCAATGATGGTTTGGTTCTTGCACTGTTAGAGATGGGTAGGTCCTTGGACTGCCGGAGATGGGTAGGTCCTTGAACTGACAGTGATGGGTGGGTCGTTGGTCTTCCAGGGATGAGTAGGTCCTTGGAATGCCACAGATGTCTCTGTAATTGGACTACCATAGATGGTAGTTCGTTAGACTGCCAGAGATGGGTAGACCCTTGGACTGCCAGAGATGGGTTGGCCCATAGGCTGCCAGAGATGAGTTGATCCTTGGACTGCCAGAGATAAAATGATCTTTGAAGCTAGAGATGGGTAGATTCCTGGACTGCCAGAGATGTGCGATCCTTAGACTGTGAGCGACTGGTTAATCCTAAGACTGCTAGGGATGGGTGGGTCCTTGGACTGACAAGAGATGCATAGTTCACTGGACTACCAGATTTGAGCTGGTCCTTGAACTGTCAGAGATGGATAAGTCCTTGGACTGCCAGGGAAGGGAAGATACTTGAATTACTAGCAGTGGGTTGGTCCTTGGACTGCTACAGATGGGTAGGTCTTTCAACTGCCAGAGATGGGTTGATCCTTCAAATGCCAGAGATGGGCTGGTCCTTGCACTGCCAAAGATGGGTGGTTTCTTGGACTGCCACAGATGGGTGGGTCCTTAGACTGTCAGAGGTGAGTTGGTCTTTGGACTGCCATGGATGGGTTGATCCTTGGACTGCCGGGGATGGATACATGCATGGATTGTCAGATACTGGTGGACCCTTAGACTGCCACAGATGGGTTGGTCCCTTTACTTTTACAAATGGGTACATCCTTGGACTTCCACAGAGAGAGACGTCCTTAGATTTCCAGAGACGGATAGACCCTTGTACTGTCAAGGATGGGAAGGGCCTTGTACTGTCAGAGATGGGTGGGACCTTGGACTACTAGAGACGGGTAGGTCTTTGAACTGTAAGAGATGGGTACGTCCTTGGACGGCCAAAGATGGGTGGGTCCTTGGATTGTTACAGATGGATATATCCTTAGTCTGGCAGAGATGGGTTGGTCCTTGAAGTACCAAAGATGGGTAAGTCCTTTAGCTACCACACATGGGTGGGTTCTTAGACTGCCAGAGATGGGTATGTCTTTTGACTGTCAGAGATGGGTGGGTCCTTGGGTTGAGATCGGTAGGTGCTTGGACTGCCAGTGATGGGGGAGTCCTTGAACTTAAAGAGATGGGTAGGTCCTTGGACTACCAGGAATGGGTAAGTCATTGGACTGCCATAGATACGTTGGTCCTTGGACTGCCAGAGATGGGTGGGTCTTAGAATTGTCAGAGATGGGTTGGTCCTTCGACTATCAGAGATAGATAGGTCCTTGGACTGCCTTAGATCAGTGGGTCCTTGGACAGCCAGAGATCGTTAGGTCTTTGAACTGTCACATGGATAGATCCTTGGACTTCCAGACATGGGTGGGTCCTTGGAATGTTATAGTTGGGTAGCTCCTTGAACTGACATATATGGGTAAGTTCTTGGACACCCGGGAATGGGCAGATTCTTGGACTGCCAGAAATAGATGGGTCCGTCGACTGCCAGAGATGGATAGGTCTTTGGATTGCCTTGGATGGGTAGGTCCTTGGACAGTCAGGGATGGGTAGGTCCTATAACTGCCCTGGTTGGGTAAATCTTTAGACTGCTAGAGATGGATAGGTCCTTGAACTACCAGAAATGGGCTAGTCCTTGGACTGCCACAGGTGGTTTGGTCTTTGTCCTGCCAGAAATAGGTAGATCCTTGGATTGCCAGAAATAGGTAGATCCTTGGCCTGCCAAAAATGGGTAGACCCTGGGACTATCAGAGATAGGTTGGTCCTTGGAATGTCAGACATTTGTTGATCCATGGACTGCCAGGGAAGGGTAGGTCCTTGAACTGTCAGAAATGGGAAGATCCGTGTCCTATCAAAAATTGGTTGGTCCCTGGATTGCCAGAGATGGGTAGGCCTTGGACTGCGAGGGATGGGTGGGTCCTTCGACTCTCAGAGATAGGTGGATCCTTGTACTGCTAGCGATGGGTAGATCCTTGGATTGTCAGAAATGGGTTGATGCTTGGACTGTCAGAAATTAGTTGATCATTGGAAAGCCAGAGATGGGCAAGTCCTTGGACTGTCAGAGATGGACATGTCCTTCGACTGCCAGAGATGGGTAGATTCTTGGACTGCAAGAGATGTGTAGGACCTTGGACTGTCAGGGAGAGAGGTTGATCCTTGGACTGCCAGGGATGGGTAGATTCTTGGACTGCCAGAGATAGATAATCGGTCCTTGGACTGCCATAGATGGATAGGCCATTTGACTGTCATGGATGTGTAGGTCCTTGGACTGTCAGGGATGGGTGGGTCCTTGGACTGCCAGAGATGGGTGGGTCCTTGGACCGTTAGAGATGGGTTGGTCCTTTGACCATTAGAGAGGAGTAGGTCTTTGGACTACGAGACTGGTATGTCTTTGAACGGCCAGAGATGGGTGGGTCCTTGGACTGTTACAGATGGGTAGATCCTTAGTCCGGCAGAGACGGGTAGGTTCTTGGATTGCCAAAGACGGTTAGGTCCTTGTACTGCCAGAGATGGTGGGTACTTGGATTGTTAGAGATAGGTAAGTTCTTTAACTGCCACATATGGGTAGGTTCTTAGACTGCCAGAGATGGGTGTGTCCTTTGTCTGTCACATATGGGTGGGTCTTTGAAATATCAGAGATGAACAGATCCTTGGACTGTCAGCTATGGGTGGGTCTTTGAATTGCCAGAGATGGTTTGGTCCTTCGACTATCAGAAATAGATAGGTCTTTGGACTGCCTTAGATCGGTGTGTCCTTGGACAGACGGAGACTGCTAGGTCGTTGAATTGTCAGAGATGGGTAGATCCTTGGAGTTCCAGATATGGTAGGGCCTTTGGACTGTTATAGATGGGTATGTCCTTGAAGTGACAGATATGGGTAGGTCTTTGGACTGCCAGAGATGATTCGGTCCTTGGACTGCCAGATATTGATGGGTCCTTGGACAGACAGAGATGGGCAGATCCTTGAACTGCCAGAGATGGGAGGTCCTTGGACTGCCAGAAATGGATGGCCAGAGATAGGTAGGTCCAGGGATTGTCAGGCATGGGTTGGTCCTTCGACTATCAGAGATGAGTAGGTCCTTGGACAGCCTCAGATGGGTATGTCCTTGAGATGGCTAGGTCTTTGAACCATCAATGATGGGTAGATTTGGACCACAAGATATGGGTGGGTCCTTGGACTGCCAGATGTGGGTGGGTCCTTGGACTGTCAGATTTGGGTAAGCTCTTGAACTGTCAGATATGGATGGGTCCATGGACAGACAGAGATGGGTTGGTCCTTGGCCTGCCAGATATGGGTGAGTCCTTGGACTTCCAAGGGTGGGAAGGTCCTTGGACAGCCAGAGCTGGTTAAGTCCTTGGACTGCCAGAGATAGATGCGTCCTTGGACTTCCAGAGACGGGAAGGTCCTTGGACAGCCAAAGATGGGTAAGTCATTGAACTGCCAGAGATGGTAGGTCCTTGGACTGCCAGGGATGGGTAGACTCTTGGATTGCCAAAGATGGGTAAATTCTTTGACTCCCAGATATGTATCGGTAATTGGACTGCCAGAGATGGGCTGGTCCTTGAACTGCTAAAGATGAGTAGGTCTTTGAACTGTCAGATGTGATTGTGCTATTGGGCTGTCAGATTTGGGTAGGTCCTTGGACTGCCAGAGATAAGTGGACCCTTTGCTGCCAGTATGCGTGGATAACTGGACTGTTAGAGATGGGTAAGTCCGTGTACTTCTATAGATGGAGAGACCTTTGGACTGCCATATCTGGGTAGGTCATTGGACTGCTAGAGATTGGCGGGTCCTTGAGCTGTCAAAGATGGATAGGTCCTTGGATTTTCGGAGATGTGTGGGTCTTTGGAATTCCAGAGATGGGTATGTCCTTGGGCTGTCAGACATGGGTGAGTCCTTGAACTGCCAGAGATGGGTGAGTCAACCTGAGGTGAATATGTCCCTGAAATATCAGACATGAGTTGGGTCTTGAACTGCCAGGGATAGGTAGATCCTTGGACTACCAGAGATGGATAGATCCTTAGACTGTCAGAGATGGATAGGTCCTTGGACCTACTTATCTTTGGCACTCCAAAGACCTACCCATCTCTGCCAGACTAAGGATCTACCCATCTGTAACAGTCCAAGGACCTACCCATCTCTGGCCTTCCGAGGACATACCCATCTCTTACAGTCCAAAGACCTATCCATCTCTGGTAGTCCAAGGACCACCCATCTCCGACAGTCCAAGGGCCTACCCATCTCTGGCAGTCCAAGGACCAACCCATCTCTGGCAAGCCAAGGACCAATCCATCTCTGACAATCTTAAGACCCACCCATCTCTAGCACTCCAAGGACCCACCCATCTCTGGCAGTCCAAGGACTTACCCATCTCTGACAATCCAACGACACATCCATTTCTGACAGTCCAAGGACTTACCCAAAGCTGACAGTCCTAGGATCCACCCATATCTGGCATTTCAAGGACCTATCCATATATGACAGTCCAACGACCTATCCACCTCTAAGAGTCCAAGGACCCACCCATCTCTGCCAGTCAAAGGACATACCCATTTCTGGAAGTCTAAGACCCCACTCATGTCTCTGGCATTTAAAGGATTTACCCATCTCTAACAATTCAAGGACACTCCCTCCCCCCATCGCTGACAGTTCAAGAACCTATTCATCTTTGGCATTCCAAGGACCTACCCATCTCCGCCAGATTAAGGATCTACCCATCTGTAACAGTCCAATGGCCCACCCATCTCTGGCCGTCCGAGGACATACCCATCTCTTACAGTCCAAAGAGCTACCCATCTCTGGCAGTCCAAGGACCAACCCATCTCTGGTTATCCAGTGATCAAACCATCTCTGACAATCCAAGGATCTACCCATCATTAGCAGTCCAAGGATCTACCCATCACTAGCAGTCCAAGGATCTACCCATCACTAGCAGTCCAAGGATCTACCCATCTCTGGCAGTCCAAAGATCTACCCATCCAGGGCAGTCATAGGCCCTACCTATCCATGGCAGTCCAAGGACCTATCCATCTCCGGCAGTCGAAGAGCCTATCCATCTCTGACAGTCCAAGAATCTGCCCATCCCTAGCAGTCCAAGGGATCAACCTCTCTTTCTGACAGTCCAGTTACCTACCCATCCCTGGCAGTCCAAGGGATCAACCTCTCTCCCTGACAGTCCAAGGTCCTACACATCTCTTGCACTCCAAGAATCTATCCATCTTTGGCAGTCCAACGACCTACCCATCTCTGGCAGTCCAAGGACTTACCCATATCTAGTACTCCAGAATCTACCCCTCCATGGCAGTCCAAGGACCTATCCATCTCTGGCATTCCAAGGATCTACCCATTCCTGGCGGTCCAAAGGTCAACATAACAGTGGCAGTTCAAGGATATTCCCATCTCTGGCAGTCCAAGGACCTAGCAATCTCTGGCAGTCGAAGGATCCACCCATCTCTGACAATCCAAACATCTATCCATCCTTGACAGTCCAAGGATCAACCCATCCATATCAGGCCAAAGCCCAACCCACCTCTAACAGTCTAAGGACCTACCTTTCTCTGGCAGTCCATGGATCAGCACATCCCTCACAGTCCAAATACCAACCCATTTGTAGCAGTTCAAGGTCCTACCCATCTCTAGCAGTCCAATGACCTAACCATCTCTTATAGTCTAAGGACCCACCCATCTCTGACAGTCCAAAAACCTACCCATATCTGACAGTCCATGGACCACCCCATCTCTGGCAGTCCAAGGACTAACCTATCTCTAGTATTCCAAGGACCAACCCATCTCTGGCTGTCGAAAGACCTACCTGTCTGCAACAGTCCAAAAACCAACCCATCGCTGGTAATTCAAGTATCTTCCTTTCTCTGGCAGTCCAAGGACCTATCCATATCTGCCAGTCCAAGGACCAGCCCAAATCTGGCAGTCTAAAGAACTATACATCTCTGGCAGTCCAAGAACCCACCCATCCCTGGCAGTCCTAGGATCAACCAATCTCTCACAATCTAAGGATCAACCCATCTCTGGCAGCCCATGGACCGACCCATCCCTGAGAGTCCAAAGACCTAACCATCTCTGAAAGTCCATGGATTTGCCCATCCCTGACAGTCCAAGGACTAACCCATCTCTGACAATTTAAGGACATATCCATCTTTCGACCTCCAAGGACCTACCCATCTCTGGTAGTTCAAGGACCTACTCATCTCTGTAAGACCAAGGACCAACCCATATCTGGATGTCCAGGGACTTACCCGTCTCTGACATCCCAAGGACCAACCCATCTCTGACAGTGCAAGGACAAACTCATCATCACCATTCAAATGACCTACCCACATCTGGCAATCAAGAAACTACCCACCAGTGATATTCCGAGGACCAAGCCATCTCTGGCAGTCCATCGAACTACCCATCTCTGGCAGTTCTAGGACCAACCCATAACTGGCAGTCGAAGGACCCATCAGCGTCGTAAGGTCCAAGGGCCTACCCATAGCTGACAGTGGAAGGACCAACCCATCTCTTGCAGTCACAGGATCAATTCATATATGACAGTCCAAGGTTCTACCCATCCATGATTTACAATGATGAACCCATCTCTGATTGTCTAAGGACCTACCCATCTTTGCCAGTCCATGAACCATCCCTTCTCCGGCAATACAATGAACAACCTATCTGTGTTAGTCTAAGGACCTACCTATCTCTGAAAGTCCAAGGACCCACCTATCTCTGGCGTCGAAGGACCTACCCATCTCTAACAGTCCAATAGTTACCCATCTCTGAAATTTTAAAGACCCACCCATCTCTTTCAGTCCAAGGACCCACCCATCTCTAGCAGTCCAAGGAACCACCCATCTCTGGCAGTTTAAGGACTTACCCATCTCTGTCATTCCACGGATCAACCCATCTCTGTCAGTCGAAGGTCCCACCCATCTCTGAAAGTCTAAGGACCTACCCATCTGTAACAATTCAAGGACCAACCCATTTCTAGCGGTCCAAGGAACTGTCCATTTCTGGTAGTCCAAGGACCCACCCATCTCTGGCAGTCGAAAGACTTACCCATCTCTGATTGTCCAAGGATCTACCTATCCCTAGCAGTCCATGGACAACTCCATCTCTGAAAGCCCAAGGGCCTATCCATCTCTGGCAGTCCAAGGACCTACTCATCTCTGATTGTGCGAGGACCTATCCATCCCTGACAGTCCAAGGACCCATTTCTAGCCGTCAAAGGACCTACCGATCTCTGATAGTCCAAGGATCTACTACCTATCCCTTGCAGTTCAAGGATCAACCCATCTCTGACAGCTCAAGGAATTACTCATCTCTGGCAGTCCAAGGATCAACCCATTTCTGGCAGTCCAAGGACCAACCCATCTCTGACAGTCCAAGAATGTACCCATCTCTAATTATCCACGGATCTACCCATCTCTTACAGTCCTTGGACCACCCCATCTAACAGTCCAAGGACTTATCCATCTCTGGCAGCCCAAGGACCTACCCATCTCCGGTAGTCCATGGACCATCTAATCTTTAGCAGTCCTAGGATTAATCCATTTCTGACAGTCCAAGGTTCTACCCATCCATGATATTACAATGATCAACCAATCTATGAGAGTCCAAGAACCTATCAATCTCTGATTGTCCAAGGACTTACCCATCTCTGCCAGTCTATGGATCACCCCATCTCTGGCAATACAAAGAACAACCCATCCATGGCAGTCCAAGGACCTACCCATCTCAGAAAGTCCAAAGACCCATCCATCTCTGAAAGTCCAAGGACCCCCCTATCTCTGGCGTCGAAGAACCTACCTATCTCTGACAGTCCAATAGTTACCCATCTCTAACATTTCAAAGACCCACCCATCTCTTGCAGTCCAAGGAACCAACCGTCTCTGGTAGTTAAAGGACTTACCCATCTCTGGCAGTCCAAGGATCAACCCATCTTTTTCAGTCGAAGGACCTACCAATGTGTTACAGTCGAAGGACCAACCCATCGCTGGTAAACCAATGATCTCCCCATCCTTGGTATTCCAAGGACCTATCCATCTTTGGCATTCCAAGGATTTACACATCTCTGGTAGTCCATGGATCTATCCACCTCTGACGGCAAGGACCAATCAACATCTGGCAGTCCAAGAACCCATCAATCTCTAGCAGTCCGACCCACTCATCTCTGTCAGTCCAAGGATCAACCCATCTCTGGTAGTTCAAGGATGTACCCATCCGTGGCAGTCCAAGGTTCATCCCATCTCTGACAGTCTAAGGATCTACTTATCTCGGGTTGTCCAAAGACTAACCCATCAATGGCGGTCCAAGGACCTACTCATCTATTTGGAAGTCCAAGGACTAGCTAAATTCTAACAGTCGATGGACCCACCCATCTCTGACGTTCCAAGGATCTACTCATCTCTTGGAATTCTAAGTACCAGCCCATCTCTGAGAGTCTAAGGATCAAACCAACATTGCCAGTCTAAGGACCTGCCCATTTCTAGCAATCCTAGGAACTACCCATCTCTCATATTCCGAGGAACAACCCATCTCTGTCAGTCCAAGGACCTCTCGATCTCTGGCAGTTCAAGGACCCACTCATCTCTGGCAGCCCAAGGACTTACCAATCTCTGATTGTCCAAGGATCTACCCATCTCTGGCAGTCTATGGACAACCCCATATATGACAGTCTAAGGACCTATCCATCTCTGGCAGTCCAAGGATCTACCCTTCTCTGATTGTCCAAGGACCTATCCATCTCTGATAGTCCAAGGACCCACCCATATCTCGCAGTCCCAGGCCCCACCCATCTCTGTCAGTCCCAGGACCTACCTATCTCTGGCAGTCCAAAGATCAACCCATCTCTTGCAGTCGAAGGACCTTTCCATGTGTAACAATCGACGGACCAACCCATCGCTGGTAATCCAATGATCTCTCCATCCTTGGTATTCCAAGAACCTATCCATCTCTGGCATTCCAAGGAGCTATCCATCTCTGGCAGTCCAAGGATCAATCCAACTCTGGAAGTCTAAGGATTTCCACATCTCTGTCAGTCCAAGGATCTATCCACCTCTGACGCCAAGGACCAATCAACATTTGCCAGTCCAAAGATCTACCCATCTCTGGCAATCCAAGGACCCACCCATCTCTCGCAGACCAAGGACCCATCCATCTCTGTCAGTCCAAAGACCTACCAATCTCTGGCAGTCAAAGGACCAACCCATCTCTGGTAGTCCAAGGATGCACCCATCCCTGGCAGTCCAAGGATCAACATCTCTGACAGTCCAAGGATCTATCCATCTCAGTCCAAGGATCCACCCATATCTGACAGTCTAAGGATCTACTTATCTCGGGCTGTCCAAAGACCAAGCCATCTATGGCTGTCCAAGGACCTACTCATCTCTTGGAAGTCCAAGGTTCAGCCCATCTCTAACAGTCGAAGGACCTAGCCATCTCTGACAGTCCAAGGACCAGCCTATCTCTGTCAGTCCAAGGACCTAACCATCACTGACAGTCCGAGGACCTATCCATCTCTGACAGTCCTAGGAAATACCCATCTCTGCAAATCCAAGGACCAGCCCATCTCTGAGAGTCCAAAGATCAAACTATCATTGCCAGTCAAAGAACCTACCCATTTCTGGCAATCCTAGGAACTACCCATCTCTCATATTCCGAGGAACAACCCATCTCTGTCAGTCAAAGGACTCACCATCTCTGAAAGTTCAAGGACCTACCCATCTGTGACAATTCAAGGATCTACCCATCTCTGGCAGTCCATGGACAACCCCATCTGTGACTGTCCAAGAGCCTATCCATCTCTGGCAGTCCAAGAACCCACCCTTCTCTGATTGTCCAAGGACCTATCCATCTCTGGCAGTCCAAGGATCCACCCCTCTCTGACTGTCCAAGGACCTACCCATCTCTGACAGTCCAAGGACCCACCCATATCTTTCAGTCCAAGACGCGACCCATCTCTGTCAGTTCCAGGACCTACCCATCTCTGGTAGTCCAAGGATTAACTCATCTCTGGCAATCCAAGGATGCACCCATCCCTGGCAGTCCAAGGATCAACCCATACTGACAGTCCAAAGGACCTATCCATCACTGACAGTCCAAGAATCCACCCATTTCTGACAGTCTAAGGATATACTTATCTCGTGTTGTCCAAAGACCAACCCATCTGTGGCGTTCCAAGGACCTATTCATCTCTTGGAAGTCCAAGGACCAGCCCATCTCTAACAGTCGAAGGATCTACCCATCAATGACAATCCAAGGACCAGCCTATCTCTAACAGTCGAAGGACTTAACCATCACTGAGAGTCCGGGGACCAGCCTATCTCTGACAGTCGAAGGACCTAAGCATCACTAGTAGTCCGAGGACCTATCCATCTCTGACGGTCCAAGAAAATACCCATCTCTGCAAGCCCATGGAACAACCCATCTCTAGGAGTCCAGTGATCAATCCCTCATTCCCAGTCAAAGGATCTATCCATTCCTGGTAATCCTAGGAATTACCCATCCCTTATATTCCGAGGAACAACCCATCTCTGGTAGTCCAAGGTCCCACCCATCTCTGGCAGCCTAAGGACCTGTCCATTTCTGGTAATCCAAGGATCCATCCATCTCTGGAAGCCCAAGGACTTACCCATCTTTGATTGTCCAAGGATTTACCCACCTCTGGCAGTCCAAGGACCCACCCATCTCTGTCAGTCCAAGGACCTACCCATCTCTAACATTCCAGGGATCTACTCATCTCTGGAAGTCCAAGGGCCAGCCGCTGTCTGACAGTTCAAAGACCTACCCAACTCTGAAAGTCCAAGGACCAGTCCATCTCTGGCAGTCCAAGGACCTACCCATCTCTGTCAGTCCAAGGACAGACCAATCTCTGAAGTCTAAGAACCAGCCCATCTCTGGAAGTCCAAGGAGGTGCCCATCACTGACAGTCCAAGGATATATCCATCTGTGGCAGTCCAAAGACCTACTAATCTCTGATTGTCCAAGTACTTATCCATCTCTGGCAATCCAAGGACCTACCCATCCCTGGCAGTCCAATGACCTAACCGTCTCTAATTGTCCAAGGATCTACCAATCTCGAGCAGTTCATGGATCACATCATCCTTGACAGTCCAAGGACGTCTCCATCTCTGGCACTCGAAGGACCACTCCATTTCTTGCAGTTCAAGGACCCACCCATCTCTGAAATTTCAAGGACCCCTGACAGTCTAAGGACCTACCCATCTCTGATTGTCCAAGAATCTACCCATCTTTGGCAGTACATGGACCACCCCATCTCTGACAGTCCAATGACCTATCCATCTCTGGTGGCCCAAGGACCTAACCATCAATGGCAGTCCAAGGACCTACCCATCCCTGGAAGTCCAAGGACCCACCCATCTCTGGCAGTCCAAGGACCCACCCATCTCTGGTAGTCCAAGGATTTACCCTTATACTGACAGTCCAAAGACCAACCCCTCTCTGTAATATAAAGGATCTTCCTATTTCTGGCAATCCAAGGAACTACCCATCCGTCATATTCCGAGGACCAAGCCATATCTGGCATTCCAAGGACCTACCCATCTCTGATATTGAAAAGACCCACTTATCTCTGGCAGTCCAAGACCCTCTCCATCTCTGACAGTCGAGGGACCACTGCATCTATAGCAGTCCAAGGAACCACCAGTCTCTAAAAATCCAGGGATCTGCCCATCTCTGACAGTTTAAAGACCAACCCATCTCTGACATTCCAAGGACCTCTCCATCTCTGGCATTCCAGTGACCTACCCGTCTCCAATTGTCCAAGGAGCTACCCATCTCGGGCAGTCCATGGACCACACCATTCTTGACAGTCCAAGAACCTCTCCATTTCTCGCAGTCGAAGGACCACTCCATTTCTGGCAGTTCAAGGACCCATCCAGCTCTGAACTTTCAAGGACCTACCCATCTCTTACAGTCTAAGGACTTACCCATCTCTGATTGTCCAAGGATCTACCCATCTCTAGCAGTCCATGGACCACCTCATCTCTGACAGTCCAAGAACATATCCATCTCTGGCAGTACGAAGACCTAGCCATCCCTGATTGTTCAGGGACCTATCCATCTCTGGTAGTCCATGGACCACCCCATCTCTGAAAGTCCAAGGACATTCATCTCGGACAGTCCAAGGATCTACCCATCTCTGGCAGTACATGGACCATTCCATCCTTGACAGTCCAAGGACCTATTCATCTCTTGTGGTCCAAGGCCTTAACCATCCCTAGCAATCCAAGGAACTACCCATCTGTCATATTCCGAGGACCAAGCCATCTCTGGCAGTCCAACAATCTACCCATCTCTGACAGTCCAAGGACCTATCCATATCTGTCAATCCAAGGACCTCTCCATCTCAGGCACTCCTAATACCCAACCATCTCTAACATTCCAAGGACCTACCCATCTCTGATTGTACAAGGATCTACCCATCTTTGGCAGTCCAAGGACCATCCCATCTATGACAGTCCAAGGACCTATCCATCTCTGGCGGTCAAAGGACCTAGCCATCTATGGCAGTCCAAGGACCTACCCATCCTTGGAAGTCCAAGAACATACCCATCTCTGACAGTCCAAGGACCCACCCATCTCTGGCAATAAGAATACCTACCCATCTCCGACAGTCCAAGGATCTATCCATCCTTGTTAGCACAAGGATCAACCCATCTCTGCCAGTCCAAGGACCTACCTATCTCTGCCAGTCCATGGATAACCTGTCCTCATCATCCACGGATAGGTCTTTCTGGTCTTTAGCTAAGGGCATCTCTAACAACTTCTGTCGTTCCACCTTCCCCTCACTTTTCCGTCCTGACGGTACTATAGCTGTCTCTCCCATTGACAAAGCAACTCTCTTTGGTTC
>JAYMFT010061772.1:0-14885 GCA_038088735.1 Panulirus argus | reverse complement strand
TGTGTCTGTGTAGGTCTGTATGTCTGTATTTTCTGTGTATGTATGTCTGTATGGGTCTGTATGTCTGTATTCTCTGTGAATGTGTTTCTGTATGGGTCTGTATGTCTGTATTCTCTGTGTATGTGTGTCTGTATGGGTCTGTATGTCTGTATTCTGTGTATATGTGTCTGTGTAGGTCTGTATGTCTGTATTTTCTGTGTATGTATGTCTGTATGGGTCTGTATGTCTGTATTCTCTGTATATCTGTGACTGTATGGGTCTGTATGTCTGTGCCCGCCTGTGTAGGCGTGTCTGTGTTATACTCCTTTTCTCTCATGTCTGTGTCTCTGTGTCTGTCTGTCTGTCTTCGTCTGTGACACAGGCGAGATATGGTAATAACACAGACCGTAAAACTGTGTCTGTCGTTACGTGTCTGTGACGTTTTGTCTGTACTGACGAATCACAGACATTTCCCCCCCTCCTGTACCCCCTCTCCCCCTCCTGTACCCCCCTTCCTCCTGTACCTCCCCTCCCCCCTCCTGTACCCTCTTCTCCCCTTCTCCTGTACCCCTACCCCCCTCCTGTACCCCCTCCCTCACGTACCCCCCTCCCCTCCTGTACTCTCCCCCCCTCTTGTACCCCTCCCTCCTCCTGCAAACCCCCTCCCCCCTTGTGAGTTCCCTACTTATATATAGATATATTTTCTTCCTCGTATTGCCGCATGCGGCGCCCTGCCGCAGCTAGTAACGGCGGGTTGCCTCACGCGGCGCCCCGACACGGAGCTTGGAAATGCTGTCGCCTTTAAAGCCATTACGCCTAAAGGTCGCGTGGGAAATTCTCTCTCCACGTTGTGTTCAATGGCCCAGATGTCTTGCGGGTTCCTCTCTTGGGGCGTTGGGTTGGTCGATACGGGGACCCCCAGCGACCAGGTTCCTCGGTTGGGGTGTTGGTCGACACGGGGCCCAAGCGACCAGGTTCCTCGTTGGGGGGAGGGGGATCGAGACGGGGCCCTAGCGACCAGGTTCCTCTGGTGGGGTGTTGGTCGACATGGAGCCCTAGCGACCAGGTTTCTCTGTTGGGTGGGGAGGGGTAGGTCGACACGGGGCCCTAGCGACCAGGTTCCTCTGTTGGGACGTTGGGTTGGTCGACACTGGGACCTAGCGACCAGGTTCCTCTGCTGGGGGCGTTGGGTTGGTCGACACGGGGCCCCCAGCGACCAGGTTCCTCCGCTAACCGACCAGACCAGACCGTCCGGTGTCCGCCCCTAACTGCCAGTTCACAGTGGCCCGGTACCGCAGGCGGCGGATGCGGCACTACTTTGGACGAGCTCAATTTACCGCAGGCTGCGGCTGCGGCTCGGCGGTACCGCAAGGAACGCCGCCAAGCGTATAGCGTATGTTGCCAGCCACTATAAGGGGGTCCCCCCCCAGCTCTCTCTACCTTATACTCTGTATCAGGGATAAGGTGGATGTCCCCCCCCCCTTATATGACGTCAGTGTTGCATTATCGTAATGGTAATCAAGTAATGTAATCAAGTTTCCATCGTAAAAGTAATCAAGTAATGTAATTAAATTTCTTTTGTAAAAAGTAATCAAGTAATGTAATTAAATTTCCTTTCGTAAAAGTAATCAAATAATGTAATCAAATTTCCTTCGTAAAAGTAATCGTAATATAATTAAATTTCCTTCGTAAATCAAGTGATGTAATCAAATTTCCATAGTAAAAGTAATCAAGTAATGTAATTAAATTTCCTTCATAAAAGTAATCAAGTTATGTATTTTTAGGTTTATTTACTGGTTTATATTTAACATAAACCTCGCTTCCCTTAGCTATACTAAGCTGGTTTAATATATAACGTAAACCTCGCTTCCCTTCTCTATACTAAGCTGGGGTTTACATGAATTTAACAAAAACCTCACTTTCCTTCGCTGTACTAAGCTGCGGTTTACTATTTACCGTAAATCAAGCTTCTCATCACAGTGGTAAGCTGACCATAATAAGCTCACTTTTGTTGCAGCTTCACATGGCCCTGTGTGTGTGTGTCTGTCTGTCTGTCTGACTGTCTGTCTGTTTGTCTGTGTCTGTGTCTGTGCTTGTTTGTGTGTGTGTGTGTGTGTGTGTGTCTGTCTGTCTGTCTGTCTGTTTGTCTGTCTGTCTGTTTGTCTGTGTGTCTGTGTGTCTGTCTGTCTGTGTGTCTGTCTGTCTGTGTGTCTGTCTGTCTCTGTGTACTGAAGATGCTAATGTGTGCCTTTACTTGCAGGCACTGGGCTCGTGCTTCCGGGGCCTGCAGGAGGTCGAGGAGTGGCCCAAGCCGAGCCTGGACCGCTTGCCCTCAGCCTCCTGGGCCAGCGTCAAGGCCGGAGTGGACAAGATCCCCTGGCCTGCATGGGGGGAGGTCAAGGTGAGTTATGGGGTCTTTGACCCGCATAGGGCCTGGTCATGGTGAGTTACGGGATCCCTTGACCTGCAAGAGGTTAGGTCAAGGAGAGTTACGGGGTCCCTTGACCCATATGGGATGAGGTCAAGATAGACAGGAGGTTTTGGTCTTTGGAGTAAAGTCATTGAGAATGAAGCAGGAGTGAAGGAAGGAAGGTGAAAAGAAGTATGATTTCAGCTTATGATGAAAGAACTGGATCATTGATGGTAAAATATCATTTTTTTACATATTTCATCATTTTTAGGGGTAATACTTTTATCCTCTTAGTTATAATGACTTAGCTTCCTCGTATACAATGGCAATATACTTTGTAGTGAGAAGAGAAGATTTTTGGTTTTTACTTTGAGTAAATATTCCTGATTTTTTATTCAGATTCTTCTAAACCATTGGCTTTGCTATTCTTGTTTGATGTGACAAACTAAAACATTGCATTGTACAGCTTTATATATATATATGATCCCAAAGGAACTTACTTATAACGGTATATATAAAGAACTATACATTGCATTGTACAGCTTTATATATATATATGATCCCAAAGGAACTTACTTATAACGGTATATATAAAAAACTATTTTCTGAGACCTTTACTTCATAGTGCTAGTAGCTCTCGTACTTTCCAAATATCATTAAGAAACAAGATTTAGTCAGGCATAAGTGTCATAGTATGTGCCATTAGATTTAATAATTATAGTTTATTTTCTAAAATCAGGTTTCTTAGGAACAAGTCAGTATGAATATCAAGTGAGAATGATAAATTGCTGCACATATCCAGTAGGTATAATCTTCACTTTAACATAAATCATAAGTGTAATCCATAATTCAGTCAGTGTAATGCTACAGAGTATGTAAGTAATCATTACGCCTTTTTCATCTTTTTTTTTCTTTTACCCTCTACACAATTACAATATCCCTTTGGTAAAGAAGAAGAACAGCTAGTGTGCACACTGAAGAGATATGCAGTGTGTGGGTATTTTAGCTCTGAAAACATTTCAGGTCATTAGTAGAAACCTTTAACATATACCCTTAGAAGACTTCGTTCATTTCCACAGATACACTGAACTTTTCATTTACTGAAAACATAACCCTCTCACCTAGCAATTAATCATTTATTGTCAGGGTAAAATTCAGCATCTCTAATTCAACTTCAAACATTGCAGGAGAGCCTGAGACCAGACTGGGGGTCGATTAAGAGTTCGACCAAAATCCCTGCCTGGTCAGACATCCCAAAGCCCAACCTCAACTCCATAAAACGACCTTCAGTAAATGGATTTAGGTAAGTTGAGATCAAGCTGGTGGCTTCGACCTTTCACGAAAGTAAGTTGAGACCACGCTATAAGCTTCAGTCTTCCTTTACAGTGCATGGATTTAGGTATGTTGAGATCAAGCTGTTGGCTTTGACCTTCTGAACAAATACATGGATTTAGTTGAGTTGAAATGAAGTTGTTGGATATAAGTGGGAATAAGTTGATGGACTGGTACTTTAGGTGGGAATTATCTGGCTAAAGTGGTGAATTTCAAACTGAGGTTTGTTGGTTTAGATATAGTTTTGAGTGGGATTGATTATCTTTTTTTATAGAGGTTAGGTGGTTGATTAATGGATTGAATGGATTTAGCTGGCTAAGTGATGATTTAGGTGGATGGTTGAGCATGTGATGAGTGGGTGCGTATTTGATTTACTAAGGTGTATCATACTTCTAGTGTGGTGTAAATTAAGTTTCCTATTTGTGGCAAGTTAGGCCAGCCAGAGGAAGATGATAATTTCGTACAGAGGTGGAGGAGAGTGCAGGAAACGTGAAGATGAGGGGGAAGTGTAGGGAGAGAGGTGCTTCTCTTGTCCACATGTTTCCAGGGTTATATTCATTCAGAATTAATACCAGTTTATTCATTCACCCAAAAGAGGGTTGAGTATTGAAGTGAACTGGTTTCCAGTGACCTGACTTAGGCAAACAAATTTGTTGTTAATGGTACTTATTCCAGCATGGCTAGATTACCTGAACACATTAGGATTTATTAACTTTCTTACCTTTTGGCATGTTCAAACTTTAATAGGCTTGATAGCTTTCCTTTTAAATCATATTACATTGGCGTTACCTTATATTATATATATTCATATACGGTGTAGTCACTAAGAATGATTAGTGGATACATATATACAACATTAAAAGTATATATCATGTATGATTCATTATCATAAGTTGAGACGAGCTTGAATAACAAACCCAAACATTCTTGCAGGTCAAGCCTCAGTGACCTCCGGGAGAACTTCCAGGATCGAGTGACCTCATTTGGTGACCGAGTATCCTCATCAGTAGAGTGGCCACAGGGGAACACCCGTCCCAGTGACCGTTACAGGCAACGGTCACGATCTGAATCCAGGACAAGATCGAGAAGTCGAAGGATGAAGAGAGGAAAAATGAGGCGAGGGGAGTGGTATTCATCTTGTTTTTGCTTTGTAAGTGGTATAATATTTATTTTTCTTAACATATGAAGTAGGTCAATAGCTGTTAGTTGAGCCACATGAGCACATATCATCTTACTAATGACTGACATTCTTCTGTCCCAACACCCAACAAACTTGACCTTTCTACTGGCTCATAGCTTCAGCAAAAGAGGTATTCTTCTTCTAATGTATGTGTTAATCATATCATGAACAAATGACATACCAACACATATAATGACAGTCCTGGATTTGGACCCTGGACATTACATATAGGATGCTCATGTGTGGAAGTAGAGATGGATGTCCCTGATCTATGATACAAAAGAGAAATTACTGATGTTTGCTCTTTAGCAACTTGAGTGAGTCATTTTCATCCCTGTCTTATTACCAAGAGCATTGTTATCATCGTAAGAAATAAAACTTCCAGTCATCGTCAAATTCATTTGAAAGGTTGCAGTATATAAGTGTATGTAAATGGTGAGAGAAAGTGCTTCTTAAAATCAGTAAAACCTCAAAAACATGAGAGTATTTTGAAGAGTTAATAGCTGGTGAAATGAGTCTGTTTTTGTCTGGTAAAGGCAACATTATCACCCTTTGCATTAATGCATTTGATGTATATCAGTTCTGTCTGCAATGTTTCCATCATGATATCTGTCTTACTCCAGCATTAACACCACCATTATCACCACTTTTCTGCCCATTAAGTACCTCACTATTAGATACTGTAATTATGCCATCATTATCACCATAATTATATTATATTACAATCTTTACCCAGGCATTAATTGCTGTATCATCATCACAACCAGTGCATGGCCATTAAGTACGGTGAGAGTGCGTATGGCCTTGGAATTATCTTGTGCTCCTGAGAAAGGTGTTTAATTTTTTCTGAGGATGCAAAATGACATTGTCATCCTTAATGACCATGGCAGTCAGCAGGCCTAATTCTGAAATAACTAACCAAGTCCATTGCTGTCTCCATTATCACTCTTGTGTATTATTAATATCCAATGTGCAGTACATATTTCATCATATTTTCCTCATTCTTCATTTTCTTAAGTTTTGATTTCACTCCCAATCACTTTGCAGTAGATTAAAATAAATTGGTGGAGTGTCAGGGTTGTGATGTATGTAGACGGGAATTCAGAAAATTAAGAAACACAATGTGCTACAGATAGAGAGTGAATGTGTGCAGATGAGGCTGTTATTCACCTGTTCCTGATGCTGCCTCACTAAAGCAAAAAAAAAAAAAAAAATGTATATAAAGCAAAAAGAAGCAAAAAGTGGATGTTAATGAAAGCAGAGTGTTCTAAAGTGATGTAATGGTGATGTTAAAAAAATGAGACAGTGGAGATGGTTAGGCATTTCAGATGTTTAGGGAGTACGTTGAGTCAAAATATGTAATGAATGATTGAATATTGGAGGATGTTTAAGAATAAGCAAATTGCTGGAGTAATGAGGACAGTTGCAGGTTAAGAATGTAAGTAAATGGGTGTTGAAGCTACATCTTCTGAGGAATAGGAATTTAATTTAGTTATACTGGGACAATGTCACGGGAAAAATGCAAGGTACAGAGGTGGATTTAAGGCTTTGAATAACATAGAATGAAGATGGTAAGAAATGTGGTTAAGAGGAAACAGAGACAGGGATGGTTGGAAGAATTAAAGCTGAAGTTTAGAAATGGTTTGGCTGTCAGGAAATTGCCATTGGGGGTTGGACAGACTCGTAGAGAATCTATATGAGTGTAGGGGAGGGAAGACAGGAAGGAGGGAGAGGGAATGAAGTGGAAAGGCAGAGTGAGGGAATCTCCAGACGCAGAGGGTGTTGAAATGCAGGAGTGCTTGGACAGGTCTATGCAGCACAATGGTTCATGCAGATTATCCTCCAGGAAGATATTTTTACTTAAACCAATTTGCTGCATCATGGGTGATGGCACGGTGATTCTCAACTTGTTGATTTTCTGTTATATTAAACTACAAGATTTGGTTTTGCTCAACCATAAGTTCTCTCATGTTCATTCATCATACTTGTAGTAATATTGTAACATGATCGATTTCCTGCATTAAGTAATTCAATACAGGATCTCTGATTTACAGACGTACTAATTCTTATATTTTTATCAATACAGCTTTGACAGTGCTAGCATAGTTAGTTCATATCATCAGTGATTGATAAAGTTGGTTTTGCAGCCCTTCTTTGTAGGACAGAAATGCTCCACAGTTGCACAGCAATGAAGATGATCATAAGATTAATATTCCATTTATATTTTGTTATCCTTTCCCCATTTTTATCATTTGCCACCTCAGTTATTTTCCTTCCTCCCCTCCTATCCCTTTTTTTTATCCATTTCCCCTTCATCTTCCCCCCCCCCCCACACACACACACACACACAAAGAAACAAATATCTAGATATTCCAACATATCATGATTATCTCATTTTCCTCATTCCTCTTGCAGAAGGGTTCGGAACCTCCTCAGATTGAACATGTGGTGTCGGAACAGCCACAGATGGTGCAGATGGCACCACCACCCAACATGACTGACAATTTAGCACCGGAGGAACTACAAACCAAAGTCACAGAATTACTGGTAGGATGGTTATTACTCGTACACTCCCCAAAGAAAGTATCTCTCTTTGGGTTTCTTTACATTTTGATAGCAGAGGTTAATGATTGTGAAAACAGCCTTATGTAAATGAAAAGATGAACTCGGTGTGTTTTTCTTGTTTGATTACTGTTACTGAGGAAGCTTACAGACTTTCCTTCTTTTGGTTCCTGTTAAGTACTACTGCGTGGAAGAATTTCCAGCCCTCCCTCCACTCTTGGCCTTCTTAGTTGCCTTCCATGACATTCATGAGATATGTGGGCGTGGAATTGGTAGGGTTCCTGAAGTATTCTAGGTCCATGCTTTGAGTCCATAGGTTCTGAATCTCCTGATTAAGGCAAGGCACTGATGAGGTGTTCTAGGGAGCAGCCACCTGATCGTGTGTTCTGAGCACCCAGTGTGCCCAGAAATCTCATGTGTACCCATATTTTCTTGCATCCAGGCAAAATTCATTATTTCCCCTCCTTAGAGAGGTAATAACCAACCCTCATGAAGCTTAGTTGGAAGAAATACAGTTCCTAGATGCAAAATTTCCAAAATAAAGGGGCAGCCTGGAAGAGTAAAGGTAAAGCACCATTCCCTCAAAATAACATGGGACACACTTTGCCAGCTCTCTGGTGCTTATACCATTAGAAACATTTGTTTCGGCAACCAGATATACAACGATTCACTCTGAGAATGTCATGCTTGTGGCCGAGTATCACCTATGAAAATATATTGGGAGGGGAAATGTTACAAACCCAGGACTCCTTTTCTGGGCCTCCTGCAGTCATAAGACTGCATTCTACACAGGATCAGGGAAATGATGTACTCCTGTGGAACAAATTGTTTTTTTTGACAAGATTATGCTAATTTCTGTCCATTGTAAGTGATATAGCTTTGCCATAGATGACTCCTTTCTTGCGCTGTAACCACTCTTAGGTAGAGTCTGGTAATACCTATGATAATGGTTATACATACACCAGTCTTATTATAAACAGTTAAGGATTAACTGTATTTTTATCAGTTTGCATTGGCTGATTGTATTTGCTAGATTAGTAAAGAGCATGTAATGAAGGATCACAGATGATAAAGAACGTTTGTTCATCTTTTTCCAGGTTACTGTTTTGGGGATATTCCTATTGACAATATGAATGCAATGGTATATCAAAGCTATGAATTGTAAACTGGAGAAGTGAGAGACTCATGACAGTTTTGGTCATCGTATCATGCTAATAATGAAATTTTTTCACCCCAGGATGAGCTAGACTTGACTGCCATTCAGAAAAATGGGATCCTCAACTTCCCTCCTGAGAAGCAACTCCAGCTTCTCTATGACTACCATACGCTTCAGTCGTCTAATAAGGTGATTATCATGTGCAGTGGTTGTGTAATAATGATGTCTGTTGTGTGGTATTATCTTGCTGAACTTCTCTATTTCTGATTAAGTCTTGTATTCTATAAGATTAGTCAGTTATTATCTTGCCAATAATGCCAAAGATAGTCATGTATGTTTATTAACTAAAAATCTTTCCCATGAAATAAGAATATCATGATGTGAAACCATTGTAAAGTACACATTTGTAATATGGAACTTCACTATATGTATACATTTTCTTTGCATCAAACATTTCTCCCATAATATATGAGTTTTTAATGACATGGGTCTTCACTGGTTTGGATTGCATTTATGAAGAGGATAGCTTATCAAGAAAGTTATTCCATCTCTGAGCTAGTTCTCAAAATTCCTTTCTATCTATCTACATCTCTGAAAAAATTTAGTGCAGTGTTTGAGAGGCTCCTACCTAATGTTCCTACTGACTACTTCTACCTAATGCCCCTGTCCAATGTTCCTACTCACTGTTTCTACTTAATGTTTCTGCCTCATGCTCCTACCTAAATCTATCTACTTCCTTCTATCTACCGCTCCAACCATTTTGTCAAAAGGCAGGGCTAGTGCATAGTGCTCACTGCAGGAAAATCTAGAGTAACAAAGAATGAGCTGTGTGAGTTAAGTGTTGTCAAGTAGTGTGTATGACAAGGAGAGATTGTATTTTTGTAGATAGAATGCCAGTAGTTCATATGTGGCTGAGGCAGAAAGAAAAAAACAGCTATCTAGGTCAGAGGAGTGCAACTTGACAGCCACTGAAGTGCTGGTTCTCTACACAACTGTCATTTACCCTCCTGATGTATATATACAATTTATCATATATCCTTCCAGAAAATTGAACGACCTGAGGCGTACATTGCCAAATTGGACGAGTATGCTGAGTTGACAGTGCCCACGGACCAGTACCAGCAACACTCATGGCTCAAGTACACAGAAGGCCTCAAGACAGCCTTAGCAACACAAAGTAACACTTTTGTTAACGAGTTCATGGAGGCAGGTGGACTAACTTCCCTTCTACAGTTCCTTACCAAGATGGACGACACAACGTTTCAATCTAGCATCCATATGCATGTAATTGCCTGTGTTAAGGCCTTAATGAATAATTCGGTAAGTTGTTTATTTTCTTATTGGATTATATGAGTGTATGATGATAAGTAGTCTTGGGGTTTGACTGTGGATGTTTGGCTCTGGTTTCATTGTATTATATATGATGGCTAGGGAATGAATGTGTACAAAAAGAGTCATTGTTCCTGATGCTACTTCATTAGGGCAGGAAAGGAATTAAACAAAAAAAAAAAAAGGAAAAATATAATGATTAACAAGCCAGTTGTAAGAATATCAACAGTAATATAATGAATGTATGTAGGAAGTATTCATCATTCATTCTGCTAATCTCCTCATGTCACATACCTTTCTTATGAATTAGTATTTTTAAATCTGACTATATTTTAGTCGTTTTCCATCTCTGCTGCCCTTAGTACACCCATTGTGCTTTGTATGGAAGTTGAATTGTGTACAATAGTGATATGGTAATTTAACTTGATGTTTGACTCAAAATGCTGTCAAAGATGGTTTTTGTTATGTCGATACATTATTGACATGGTTAGAATCATGTAGGATTTTGGATTCAATAAGCTTCATATGCATGACACACCGTCTTTTATAAATTTTACTTGCTAACTAAAATGTAATATCTATAGCTTCTTGGATATACTGAAGAAGACATTGCTATGTTCAAAAATCATTAAACTGTCAGTTTAGACACTGTATTATAAGTGTGAACATGTAAATATAAAGAAAATGTAACAAAAATCTTTATATATAATTTCAGAATGGACGAAAACACATTTTAGCTCACCCTACCTGTATGAATGTCATCTCACAAAGTTTAAGTACAGAAAACCTAAAGACAAAGACAATGGTTCTGGAAATACTTGGAGGTGTCTGTCTGCTTCCTGGTGGACATAAAAAGGTTCTGGAATCAATGCTCCATTTTCAGAAATTTGCAGGAGAAAGAACTAGGTTTCAGGTGAGTTGGTTGGGCATATTTTTACACTTGAATTTTGCATTTACTCAGTTATGATAAAAAGATGATGCTCTAATGTTTTACAGAAATACTTAAGTAGGCTTGGTTTTCATGGTTCGTAAATATGGTCGAGATGTTTAAATTTCAGATGTTAACTAAGGTTGTGCAATCTATCCCACAGACTCTCATTGTAGACCTAGACCGGTCGTGGGGAAATTATGCGGATGAGTTGTCCCTAAAAATTGCCCTAATGTCCTTCATTAATGCCATAATCCGTTGGGGTCCTGGGGAAGACTCACTAGAGTTTCGACTTCACCTACGTTATGAGTTCCTTATGCTGGGCATCCAACCTGTGATTGAGAAGTTGCGGGGTCTGCAGAATGAGATCCTCGACAAGTGAGTGTTTTTTATGCCTTTGTTTGAAGATCTACTGGAGATTCAAAGGTTGTCTGGACCTATCTTTCTTAAATTTCACTTAAGCATTTCATGTACATTAATTCGTCTTTGAGTATTGAACTGTGGTTCTTAAATGTAAAGGAACATCTTGGTTAGGTCCAAGTAGCCTCTTCAGAATATCCACAGGATATTGTATTATTGATATATATTTTTTTTTTTAACTTTTCGTGTGCCAAACAAATTCATTCTGAGTGCTGATGGTAAGTAGAGGAGCAGTGGATGACGAGTTTGAGATAGTGATTTTTAATGGAAATTCTCTCTTATTTTGTGGACCACATTTGTGTATTATGTTAAAATTCTATGGTTCTTGTTTCTGATTATTATGTATGCCATTTGTTAGGGACCGTACTATTTTTGTGTTGCTTGTGTAGCGTGACTTGCATAGTATGACAGACACATAGGGATTGTTCTGTGCACTGTTGTTGTCTGTCATCCATCATTGGGAGCCACAAATTAAACTGCAACATAACCTTGATCAAAACCTAAAATGCCAATTTCTAATACTCATGAAGCCCTATGCTGTTGTTTCTCAGCATCTAAAGAATTGATTCTCATAGGACACAATGCTTTAGTTAGGATTTTGCTGGAGTTATGCCTCTTATAGAAATGTTAAGCCTGCAACTTAATTTGTTTCATAACTTGAAGAAAACCCCACCCATTCTTTTTTCCCTTTTAATCATTATGCTGCACTGAAAGCAACACAAGTCTTCCATACAACACCCTCCAAGTTTTGAAGAGTAAACACGTCTTACTGTAGATCTGAGGTCGATTAATATAATTAATATAACTCCATAAGAACTCACTCCTTGTTGCAGGCCTTTCCATGAGATCATTTCTCTATCAATTCATAAATAAAGATCATCCAACACTAACTTACTGAAAATCCATCAGTATATTAAACAACTCTCTTAGTGATGTAATTACTGAAAGACATCAAAGATGGAAATATGTTTAAAGCCAACCTTGACCTTAAAATAAGCAGTAGAAAATTTTGAGAAAAAAACCCATCCAAGATTTAAAACTCCCAAAATATTCCTCCTAAACATCTCAATCCTTCAGTAAATACAGATGGACTTGTTCCCAATGGCAGACAATGAACCAGTAACATAACAATGAGTTTTTTGGGGGGCAAACTTGTGTACCAACATATAGATAACAGACCCTGAAGCGATAGCTATTATCTATTATCTTTCAAGCTAAACTTAAAATCCTATAGCTGCTGGAGAATGACTTTTAACCTCTAGCTGTGGTGAAAAATCTATAGTCAGCTTCTGAATGAAGATTAACATTAATGATACGTGCTGAAATATAAAAAAAATCAGGGATATTGACTCTCTCACCCCACGAGTTCCTGACGAATCATCCTTCCATGTAATATAACAGGAAGGAGACGAGGTTCCCAAGGCAACCATCATTGTCAGTGGTGTGGGCTCAGCCAAGGTCTACCACCTGCACTGCGTCATGGCAAGGGGGGGCCCACTTGCACATGCAAGGTGGTGGAACCTGGGCTTGATTATTAGTGGGGTTTTTAACCACTTAAGAGTTTAATGGCTCTACTTATGTTTGAGGTAATGGGGTAGGGCAAGAATTTAATGGTTGAGTTAATGTTTTTTGTTAATAGAGTAGGATTTAATGCATTGATCTTCTCAAGATGTATTAAATGGTGTAAGACAGTCCAGGATAGTCATGGATGATAGTAGTGTATATGCAGGGATAGCTGTGGGTATTCAGGGAAGCATTAAGAGTGTTGGATAGTCTACTTTAATCCAAAGTGGTTTAGGATAGTTTGAGTGGTATATGGTGATTAGATCGTTTAGGATTGTCTTGGATAGTTGGAGGTTCAACTGGATAGTTCAGAATAGTTTAGGATACCCCAGAGTGGTTAGGACTTTTAAGAATAAGCTTCGATTAGTCCTTAATAGTTTAGGATGTTAATGATAATGTCTAGGGCAGTCCTAAAGTTAGCCCACTCTTACAGTGGGAAAGCTAAGTTAGCCCACTCCTGTAGGAAAGCTAAGTTAGCCCACTGTTACAGGAAAGCTAAGTTAGCCCACTCACACAGTAGGAAAGCTAAGTTAGTTAGCCCACTCACACTGTAGGAAAGCTAAGTTAGTTAGCCCACTCACACAGTAGGAAAGCTAAGTTAGTTAGCCCACTCACACAGTAGGAAAGCTAAGTTAGTTAGCCCCACTCCCACAGTAGAAAAGCTAAGTTCGCCCACTCCCATAGGAAAGCTAAGTTAGCTCACTCCTATAAGAATGCTAAGTTAACACACTCCCATAGAAAAGTTATCCCATTCCCACTGTAGGAAAGCTATGTTAACCCACTCCCATAGGAAAGCTAAGTTATCCCACTCCCATAGAAGGAAAGCTAAGTCAGCTCCTCCTCTCTCCCACAGTCCACAGTCGGGAAGCCAATCAACTCAAGGCCATTCCTGGAGTTGATATAAGGTTATTGATCGAAGCTAAATCACCCACCAAAGTTCCGAGTGACCAGAACAAGAGATTTAGATGGGTAGAGTTAGGAGCAGTGAGACGCCTTGTTAAATGGGATTTTCGTGAGCATTTAATGTGGGAATCTGGTAAACTTATTTATTCTGAAGCACAGTGAAGTTTGTATTTGGTAACTTTATATGGAAACCTGGTACTTTTGTATCTGGTAACCCTTCTAGTTTAATAGCTTGGTATTCAAAGTATTATTTTCTATTTCAGTTCAGAAGCTTATCTGTTTTTATTACTTTTGTCTATAAGCTTATTATGATCTGTTGTCTATTTCCTTTTGATGATTATGGGGTTCTAGTTATAGCTAACTTAGAAGTACAGAATAGAAAGTATAGATAACTTAGTAATTTGACAACTTCTTTGTCATCCTAATAGTATAATTCGTAAGCTGTCTAAGTTACAATTGAATTAGAGAAAACTTTAGAATACTTTTTTGAACGGATTTTGGGTTCTGTTGTAAGGGTCATTCTCGGTGACTTTTACGAAGATTTTCAAACTTTTGACTTGGAGAGAGATTAACTGTTTTGATACTTAAATGCAATCGTATTTTTTTCATTTGCTTTAAAGTAATTAAAAGTAATTGATAGTAAGTATAGACGAGATTACTTGAAAGTAAAGAGATTTATCGATAGGAAAAGACACTGAATTATATGAGAGAATTGGTCAATATATATGCGAAAGAATTTAATAAAGTATTGATTACATTTACGATTACTTTATTGTACTTGGAATAATTAATGTAATCATAGGATTAAACTGTGACGTGTTCCGTTCGATGATTGATAATTCTCTCTCTCTCTCTCTCTCTCTCTCTCTCTCTCCACCCGACAGTGAAAATGTAATCAGAATCCTTGACCCAATATTTACGGTTATATTATTTTGGCTTTGAAGAAAATGGATTGTGTCGTTATTTCGTCTCCCTAATCAAATGGAATTATTCTGATGTGATTTTGTCTTCTGTTATGGGATGATTACTTCGATAATTAGAGGTAAATATTTCTTTTTATTATGGTGAGTAGATTTATCGTAATGTGGGTTTGCTGACCCGATATAAGCAATATATATATATA
>JAYMFT010061761.1:0-14885 GCA_038088735.1 Panulirus argus | reverse complement strand
AAAAAAAAAAAAAATATATATATATATATATATATATATATATATATATATATATATATATATATATATATACTGCATTTGTTGCAAGAGACGTGAAATGGTGAGGTCAGGGCGGGGAGACCTCCACTGTCGAGTCATGGGTCAGAGAAAGAATGACCCGGGTGAAAGGGGCGAGTGACCGGTGATCATCTTAAATACCAACCGGAGATTCCAGGAAGTTGTGACTTAATGTAGATTATTTAAATCCCTTGTTGAAATCAAGCCCGTTAAGATAAAGTGAGGGAAGTAGCACGACCGTCCGTTGATGTGGTTGTGTTTCACCTTTCGAGAAACTGGTATAGTTGTAAGTCATTGTGTGGACACCCGTCTCACGAGAAGACAAAGTGTAAGATTTGAGATACTGTTATTCTTTTTTTTTCTTGAGTTTGCGCATGGACTTCGCTCGGGCGGGGCATGGTTGGTGGGCCGTGCTCCGGGCGGGGCATGGGTGGTGGGCCGTGCTCCGGGCGGGGCATGGATGGTGGGCCGTGTACCGGGCGGAGGACGTGTGGTGGGGCATGGGTGGTTGGCTATGCTCCGGGCGGGGCACGTGTCATTATATCCATTGATCAAGCCGTGATGACGTCAGCGTGACGTCAGGAGGGCCCCAGTAGTGGCGTGTGTTGGTCGGGTAAATATTACGGGTACATGATGGTGGGCGGGGCTAGGGGTCACTGACCTGCCTGCCCTACCTACCCTGAGGCACCTGGTTCACCGTACCGTGAAGACCCTCCTCCACACCAACCATAGTGCTCCTTTGCAGACACGTTACGTTACGTTACCTGGTCCTCACTACCCTGAGGTACTTGGCTACTTTCCCCTTAGGCACCTGGATGACCACGGCACTATGGAGTGCCTGGCATGAGACTAAGACTCCCTGCTCTCTCAGACCACAGACGGCCGGGCTGCTCGTCACCTCTGGCTCCGTCTAGATTCACAACGTTATAAATGAATCACATGTAAAGTGTGGGTGTTTCCTTCTATGAGTATGTGTACCGATGGTTCGCGGTTGTTCCGTGGAGGATGAGGCTTGTTGAAGATTTTCCTTTTATACAGGTATTCTGACGTCTTTGAAGTGCACTGTTCGTAAGTGTATAGGATGCCGGTGTTCAGCGCTCGTTAACAGGCTGCATGATTATCTACACTGTCCTCATTCCTGGGAAGATATTTAAGGAAAGGCGTTGGCTAATTATGGTTTGTTTCCACGTGTGTGTGTGTGTGTGTGTGTGTGTGTGGAATACAAGGGGAGTGAGTGAGTATCTCTGGCGCTTTCTCACACTGTCACCTGAACTCATTCTTCGTAGCCCCTTAAGCATATCATGTACACCCTCCTGGTGTTACGTAAGGCGTCCCTTGTGCCGGAAGACTCTTAAAAAGAACCTGCTGGTGAAGAGAAGGAAGGCTTCGTCTTGATCTGTTGGGCTGCTGTAGCCTCACACTCCTCGTGGTAAACAAGGCCCTGACGCTTGGTAAATATCCTGCTCAGGCGGGATTACCACATGACTAAACACCGGGGGATGTTTACACTCGGGGCCCCTCTGTCTGTGTGTGTGTTCGTTAAGCAACAGTTGATACCACACGGGGCTTACAGTGGGAACATGGTGTTCGGGCTGACCCCTCGGGTGTGTTGCAACTTCTTGTTATCTCTTGCCTCTTCCAGAAAAACTGGTATAAGTGAATATTTTGTGTCATTAGGCAGTGCTGAAAGTGAATGTTCATCGATTCTCATCTCCAAAATAACTCTGTTGTGATACTATTGTTAGATGCAAGTTACCCCCTGGGATATATACGGAGATTGACTCCGTTGCCTTAAAAATGACCAGTTGTTCCCACCTCCCCTCTTTTGTTTGCAAGGTATCTCATGGTATGTAATGTATGGGAAAGCAGGCTAACCCTCCCGCAGAATGTTTTCGTTGTAATGTGTTGGGAATAAGTATATCCTCTACTGTCTATTGGAAACTCCACGTGATCAACAGTGTTGCCCAGTAATCAGCATCACTACAAATGCTTCCCGAAACCTTGTGGTGTTGTATAGGTGCCGTATTCAATATTTGTTGATAGAGCTGTATCATAGCTACAAGGGTTTCATTCGTTCCAGTGTGTCGCACTCTTCGCATATGTTAGTAGTGTGGTTCTTCCCTGATAGCCAGAGTGGAGTCAGAAGCCTTTCGGGGATCAGAAGCCTTTCATGTAGTTAATTCTTTAGGCATCGCTTCCTTCCAGCCTTCCCTCTCTCCTTCTTTGTTGTGACGTTGTTTTACTGGTATTTATTCCGGCCGCTGCCCGCACCCCGCGAGCTGTATGCATGTGGCCCGTCCCCGCAAGGCTGGGTGGCCCCCATGGCACGCACGGGGCTGCTGTTTCTCGTAGTCTCCCCTTTGCGGACCGGCCACCCAAGGTTATGATGATACCTCCTCCTTTCGCCGAACTGCGAATTCACAATGGAACTCATTTTCCTTCTTGTCTTTCTTATTTACTTTAATCTCTCCTCCTTTGAAGAATCAGGTCTTTGTGTAGTTTCTTCATTCTTTTTCTTAAGCCTATTTCCTCTGCACTCGAGACGGCCACGATTGGGTGCGCTGTTTGCCCGTCGTCACATCTCGGTATCTAAATGCAGCAGGTAATTTAATAATCACGGTCGTCATCTTCTAACGAGAGAGTTACTCCATTTGTCGCCGCTTGTGTTTCAGAGGAACGATTGTCGCACGTAAGGACAACTTTTTATCTTTTATGTTATATGATTTATAGTCAGATTTTTCCTTGTCTTGCTGTAGTGGTTGTGATGTCGGTCGAGATGGGTTTGTTTTGTATGGCTGGCACGAGGAACGTTACACAGCTCCTGTGTACTGAGCAGCGTTCAGCTTGTGTGTAGCTTCCTCGCAGGATGATGCTCTGGTCGAGTGGGATGGATTTCTTTCTTATTGTGTTTCTTCCCGGGAGTCGCGTTGGACAGGCCTTAGATTTGACTGTGAATTGTCATGGGAGGCTGATTCCTGCAGCCGCCGGCCATGGAAGAAATGTAATGTAATCATCTCTTTGCCCGTAGCCGCTACGTTGTTTTGTGCTATAGTGTACCCCTGCGCTGTGCTATTTTGTATCATTATGACCCGCCTGTGTACTATGAATACAAGGTCAGAGCCCAGGCTCGGTCTGAGCTATGGGCGGCCCGGGCCATCATCTGCTCCAACAGTATCGGTAAATGCCTGGATATTAGAAATATCGATAATAAGCTGATTATATCTTTTGCCTCTGTTGTGTCTGATGTGAATAGTGGTGTGTTCAGCATCGTGTTTATTAGGAGCGTATAATGAACAGGTCGGGTGTGTCAATATTGGCCTGGTTCAGGGATGAACAGCATGAGCGTGTTGTAATTAGAGGCATCCGTAGTGGCGGTGGCGAGCCTTGCCGGAATATTAATCACCTGCCTCGGCTTCACCATTTATATGTGTTAGACGATAATTAGTTAATTTATTTATATACATTTATTGTTGCATTTGCGCAAAAGGAGGTTATGTTTTAAAGCTTAATAGACCTAAGCTGAAGGATGAGAGAGGGTATAGATGTAAATGAAGTGCCCGAGGACATTATGTGGCGTGAGGAGGTCTGATCGTACATATAAGACGTGGCAGTACGAGTCAGGTGTGCTAGGGAGCGCAGGCCCTCTGAGAGAGTTGACCAGGGTGCGGTCCGACGGTTTTTGGATATGGGGAGAGGATGAATGAGAATGGACTTAAGGAATCTGCTCGTCAGGAAATAAAGGAAATAGAGGGAAAGACCGCGAAGGAGATGGAAGGAAAGATGGGGTGCAAAAGGCTCGAGGTGCCCGTGCCTGAACATTCAGGAGGGTGAGATGCCTGCAAATGATAAAACAAATTGGAGGGGTATTGTGTCTGGGGGGTGACATGACATGTTGCCGTTGGGATGGACCAGGACATATCAGGCGGTCAGGAGAAAACACGGAATGTGTCTTTGGGTCTTAGCTGGTGGTGGTGGTGGGCTCTGGTTTCGTTGCGTTGTACACGACAACTAGAGAGTGGATGTAAGCAGATGAAGCCATTGTTTTGCCTACTGGCGCTGCCTCGCTAAAGCGTGAAACGGCGAACAAGTATGAGAGAAGTACTGTTTTGCGGAGGTGTGTGTGACAGGCTGTGAGAAGTTAAGGGTTTGTTAGACTGATGTGGTTTTGGCATATGAAGTAAACGACTGGGTGTGTGTGTGTGCCAGTAGAAGTGAGGCATGAGGTGAGCTGTGAGTGCCGTCCTAGCCAGGCTCAGCCTGTGGAGCAGGTGACTGTGGGTTGCAGGTGTTGTGGTTGGGTGTGTCAGTAGTGGCTGCCAGGTTTGGGTCGACAGGTGCCCCATGTAACTGACCTCCCTACTGTTGACTCACTCACCCACCTACAGTCAGGTTTGGTAACTATAAATTCGTAATAATTGCCAGCAATAGAATCAGGTTGACTCTCTCCCTCTCTCTGATTTATTGACGTATTTTTTGCCCAGTTCAAAGCATATATACATACGTAAGTAACTGTCTGAACAGACTGTTTTTATTGAGCCTTTTCCCGTGTATGGGTTATATAATAATGAGGTGTAGAGGGTGACTAGTGTTAAAATTCTTCAGATGATGGTAAGATGTGTGTGTGTGTGTGTGTGTGTGGTGTGTGTGTGTAGGTTCTGCTGGAGGGGTTCCGATAACGGTATACTGTCCACAGCTGCAACCTCTGTATGGTTGTAGCCACTCCTCGTCCACACCTACATCCACAGCCACACCTCAGCATTTGCAAAATCCCCTGCGGTGAGTCAGCTCTTACCCCGGGTGGTGGGTCAGCGAGAGCGACGGTGCTGGGCATGTGAACCCAGGCTGCCGTGTGCGGTGACCTGCCTTCCTGGTGCCGTGTGTGTGGTGACCTGGCAAGCCTGTTGCCTTGTCACTTATGTTTCGGTTGCGGGCAAACAGGCCGTTGTTCGCATGTGTCTTGTGTCTACTCCCAATAGAATCCTAAACATACATTGTAAGGTTTCCCCGTAGCGCGTACCCGTCGCGCGTCTCCGTGTCATATTGGCGTTGAAATGCGGGAGTGTTGACGTCAGTAGCCGGGTCGTGTGGGTCACGTGGCAGGGGAAGTTACAGGGGTGTGGCACTCGTCCAACACTGGGGAACTGCGCCGCATTATGGCTCCGTCTGTCCCATAGTTCGTCGTGGATTCGGGAGACGCGGTATGTAAGGGATGGCCAAGACACACCACGGGTGTAGTACAAGTATGCCTGCAAAGAATCATGGTATAGACAGAAATTTGTGATGTAGTAGGTATTCAGATTTGACGTTCGGCTGTTTCTTTGCCCATCGCACCTAAGACACGGCTTGAAACCTTCGCTGGGATACGAAACGAGAATTTGCCAGGCCTACAAAATGGTCCTTCAGCGTTGTCTTCATTGTCTCCAGCGACATTTCAGCAAAACTTCCCTTTATAAAGATGGTTCAGACATAGAACAACTTCGTATACAAAGATGTGCATTGTGCTATCGCCTTATCACAACCTGACAGTTGTGGGTGGATGTGAGATGTTTTGCCGGCCAGATGTTGGTCAGCCGGGGAAGGCGAACAGGTGGTGTGCAGTTATTTTGTTGATTTATTTTTCCCTCTCTGCTTTGCTGGAGTAATGTATAACGTATAAAAAGCAACAGAAACTGATAATAGAATTGGAATGGAAAAAACCTAAGCAAGAAAGAATAAGGATAACACAAATAGGGAAGTCATTCCAAAATCTTTCATTGTTACAGAAAATTGGTTGCAAGGCCTGTTTCAGTAACAACGTCCGAGCGTTGTGAATCATGGAATGATCATCTCTCTGTATACGTTTTATTCCTATTTCTGTTTTTTTTCTTTCTGTTTCTGAAACATTTGATGTTTATCGAATGTTGTTATTATTTGTATTAGTGTTGTTGATATTTTTAGATATTTTATTAGTGTCATTGATTTTTAGTAATTTTACTTAATTTTATTCCTTCGTTTTCATTTACTTTTCCTGTTGTGTGGTTGTCAGCAATCACTCCAGTCCTCCATCCATCCCGGTGCTGTACATTTGTTAAATATAACAATTTTCTACCCTGGACACATGAACAGTATCAAAACGTTGTTTATTGTACGCAATTGTTTTATATCTTGATACATAATCCAGTCATTGTTATTCACTCCCTGTAAACAGTTCACTTACTATGTAAATTGCTGAGTAACTCATTCAGTGCCATTCGTTTTCTCTTGACATTTTTCTCAACATGGAACTTGTAATGTACTTCATTCATTGAGATGAGGCCAGTGGACCTTTTTCTTTTTCCAATCTGTATTCTCCTCTGCGCCACCAGCCACAGAATTGGTAGGAGTGCACAGTAAAAGTTCACCTCAATCGCGTGGCGAATATCAGAATCATTCCAACATCACTCCTATCCCGGGCGAGGTCATTACTCCATGCCCTGCCCTGCTGGCGTGTCCTCACCTGGTGTGCTCAGGTCCACCTCCTCCTTCCTGCCAAGTGAGGCACTCCACCCTCACCACTCCTCACGTGGCACTGTTTTAGGTCTGCCTTCGTCCTTCCCGGTGAGGCACCTCGCCCTCCTCACTCCTCACATGGTACACTCCTACATTCTTTGATATATCGGTCCTTTGCCCTCCGCCCTCACCAGACTGTCCCCCTTATCCTTCGTCCTACTCCCTCACCAGTATAGCCCCATATCCTTCCCCCTCCTCCTTATCCACCAGTCCTTCCCCTCTCATCCGCCTTACCCCTTACCAAGGCAGCCCTTCCACTTCAAGCAGGGAGGTCGCTGGTGACTGCCTTCCCCTGGCACTCCCCTGGTTGCTCCCCCTCACGTGTGGCCTGGCGGCTTCCGGCGGCTTCCTTGGCCGGATGTGGGTGCCAGCGGCCCCACCCAACCCACAGCCCCATCGTCACGAGTTCCCATTTAGTTGTTTGGTACTGGGTCTGAAATTCTCTCCTCCTCAGTGGTTATAGGCAGAGTGTTAGAAACATCGATTAGGAATAAAATGAGAAATTTTTGTATGTTAATGAACTGACTTTTATCATTTTGGCTTGATATTATGTACATGACAATCGCGACTCCAAAATACCTTCAAAATTTATATATTTATACTTCAAAAAAGCTTTCTGCGAAGCACCACATAAATCATTGTTAAGGACAGTAAAAGCTCACGGTACTGAATATCAGTTCCGCGCTTGCCTTGTGGTGGACTGGCTTACGGGTAGGACACAGCTCTTGAATTGCAATCGGGAAGAATTCGACTTGCTGAACGTGACAAGTAGTGTGCCACAGAGCTCATTCTTAAGGCCCGTAGTTTTCTTTATCTGCGTCAGTAATCTGGAGACAGGACTCCCTGGTAGTATTTCAGAGCATGCAGATGGCACGAATTTCAGAAATTAATTCCATTGAAAGGAAGTCTGTTTAAAGATTCCAAATGATTTTGACATATTGATGGTGGTAGTCAGGGACATGGCAAGTAGTCCTCATTGTAGACAAATGTAGACTAATGCATGTTAATGTGAAATATAAATCTTGATTGTAAAATGCACAGTAAACCATTATTAGAAGTAAAGGAAGAAATATACCTTGGTGTGAATATTAGTAAAGATATGAAACTTGAAAATGACTCTGTCACTGTTCATAAAGCAGAACTAACTGAATGCTTGAATTCATAGCTGGAAATATGCACCGTAAGACGAAGGATACACTTTTTACAACACCCCGGTCAGACCTCTCCTGGAATACCTGTTTATTTTTGGTCTTCAGGATGGATCCAAGACAAAAAAAGATGAGATCGAGTCCAGAGAGGGAAACTTTTTCAATATTTGTGCTTTTCCTCGACCCCTCTGTTCCTTTTCGGGTTTGACCTCCCTACCCGGAGCACCCTGATGTAGGTAGAGGAGGAAACGTTTCCCATTCACACTTTCCTCTACAATTTCCACGGCAGTATACTTTATACATACCTCAGTGTTCCTTATCAGCTTTTATCCTGCCGGTTGTTTTGGTGGAGGGAGTGATGGGTAGGGAGGTGCCCTCTACCTTACTGTCTTGTTGAGTTTATCGTTGCTGACCTTGATGCATTCCTGGGCCATCCGGGGTCGAGCCTGCATGGGTTCGAATCCACAGTCAACCCAGCTGTTCGTCCTCCACTAGAGACTTAGGCTTGGATATAATCTTGTGAGATAGCCTTGATTAGGGCATTCAGTCGCCTGTGCCGTCTCAACTACAGTGAAAATAAATTCAGATTAGGACCTGAGAAGACACTGCATTTGACCTCGACCTTTCTGTCCTCGACCATATCAGCTCGTTCTGGCTTATCAGATCTCCTGTTGTCTGCCCTTCCCATATACCCTTTTTGGATTATCATCGCTGACGAGCACTAGGGTGGTACAGGTACAGCAGATGTGTGTGTGTGTGTCTGAGGGTGCGGGCGTTGTGCAAGGCTTCGGCCAGGGCAGGGCAGGGCAGGGCAGGATGGAGGAGCGGATGGCGGCAGGACGGCCGGCGTCAGGGGCGGCCCACCGGAAGCGTTGGGCATCCGGGGCCAGGCCCGTCTGAGACGCCACTGTAAGTCTTACCCCCGGGGGAGGTCAGGCAACTTGCCCGGGGGTTAAGGCCAAGTGTATCGAGTCCATGGCGGGGCGGGGCGGGGCGGAGGAGAGAGGTGGTGGGGTTGATTCTTTGGTGTTTTTCTAGCTGTAGAAGTAAGGACACGAGTAGGCAGGATGGAGATGATTGACAGTTTTAATGGTTTGTGGTGTTCGGGTAGAGATTTTGCGTGTTATGTAGAGGGAGAGCCATAACTGGTGGGAGGGCACGTGGTAATGTTGACGAGGGAGAAGAAGGGGCAAGAGTCGCGCTGGCGTCAGGACAGGGAATTCAGCAGACCCCGAGGCGTGCCGGGCACGAGCAAGACTCCCGTCATCACCCACACGGGCGTGCCCTCCCTCGCAGGTGTCATGTAGTAGCACCCCTTCGGATGGTGCGACCCGTGTTTTCCATGGTCTGATCTTTGACCCGACTTACGGGTCAAGTCAGAGGCCATGCCATCATGTCCATGGCCCCTACCGTCTTGTTAGGGAGTCGTAGCTCATCGTATTGGTCATACCGTCGTGATCAGGGGAGGGTTAATGGTGGCTAAAAGATCGGGTTTTGTCGTCCTTTGTGGTGTGGATGTTGCCTCACTACTCTTATAGGGAGAGCTGGTTCTACAGTCGTTTGAACGCCTTATATGATAGACGTCGCACATTATCAGAGCTTAGTCTTTGTCCGGCGTTCTGCGGTTGGACGTGCCATTTCTTTGAATATCACGTGCTCCCGTGTTAGTTGTACATTTCAGAGAAGGATCTCAGGGAGTTGCGTCATGTAACGGAGACGTAAACATTCGGGGAGTGGCGGGCCATTATTGGCTGCTGCCTCTAGACTTCACCGAAAGGCTCTGTTGTGAGGATTGTGTTGTATGCCGTTCGGGCCGTGTCAGAAGACTGGTGGGGTGGGATCCCTGGCGCGCCGCCGAAGTCGACGACGGTGCGGTGTGCGATTACGGCTGCTCTCCGAGTGTCAGCCCAGCACGCAGGACGCCGACGGTGCGGTGTGAGCAGGGTTGTGTCCATGTCCAGCACCTTCTACCGGGAGCCGGACCAGCTGGCGCTCACCAGCTGGACGGGGCTGGGTGACGCCCCAGGCACAGCAGGAAGGGCACTGGGGAGGAGGGTGGCGTCACAAGTGGGTTTATGTGGTTGGTGCGCGGCGCCGTCTGACCTACTGCGCGCATCACCAGACGGCCATACACACGCGTGTCGCAACCTCGTTATTGACTTCTGTCCTCCGGTCCACGTGACGAACTTTGACACTGGCGTAAGGAATGCTTCGTGGTTTTCCACTCATGCCTCCCGAAAGCTGAACATTTGAATAGGAACCCCCCCGCCATCCCTCCAAAGAAAGAGTTTGGCCCCGACTTTTAAGAGGAATTCCTTCCTTGATTTCGTCTGTAAAAGTATTGAGATGTGAAAATGTGCAGCTCTGGGCATGAAGTGTGCCGGAAGGTGAGTCACTTCCTGTGATAAGATAGTGAGGCGTTGGTGCCGAGTTGCCAGACACTGGGTGGAAAGAAGGCGGCGCCCCTCGCCTTAAACACCTGCTTATGACCTACATAAATAGATGCTTAGGGGCTCTCGAGTGGGATGGGGGGAAGTGGACAGGTGGGAGGGCAGGGGAATGTAGGGCAAGGTCTCGGCCTAGCGATGCTGACGACCCCTGCACGAACACTTGTTATGATGTGTGTCATGACGCAGGGTCCCCCATCACCCGGGGAAGCCTGGCGTCACCTCCAACCTTGATTAGTTACCTATCGGCCGTCAGGGCCCCTGGTATTGTGGCTGCTATCGCTCAAGGGCCCCTCCGTTGTACGTTTTATAAGGGCCCATGGGACCGTTAATACGCTGTGAGGGGTCCATGACTTTGTAAGGGAAGTCCTTGGGACTTATATATTGCAAGTAAGAGTCCCTCGTATCGTGAATATGAAGGGTGTTAAAGGCCCTTTCGTGTATACATATTGGGTGTTAAAGGGCTCTAGTACTGTGTTAACTGTGATTGTAAAGGCGTCGTAGAACTTTGAATATTGTGGGCGTGAGAGCCCTTGTTAATGTGAACATTATGCGAAGTCGCCCAGTGCTGTGAATATTGTAATGTCGTGGCCTTGGTAATGTGAATGTTGTTTATGTGAGGGCGCCGAGAACTGTGATTGTTGTGAGTCCGTGGGCCTCTGATACTGTGAATGTTGCGGGTTTGAGGGTCCCTATTACTTAGAATATTGTGGGTGTTAGGGGCCACGAGTAGATGGCCCTGGTGTGACCGGCTTAGGGGCGTGGATGGGTGAGAGCTTGACTGTGGCGCGCCCGCGTTGAACGGAAGGACACCATACCTGACGAAGGTGAGGGCCAGGTGAGACAGAAACCAGGTGGCTGGTAGCGACGGTGCCCTTCCTGCCTTCGGGATATATAGGCTCATGACAGTTTAGAGCACACATGACATCGTCAGGCAAGAAGCAGCAATGGCACATGCACTGTCTGTGTGTTTGTGTTAGAGAACTGGTATCTAAAGATGGTATGATATTATCTGCAATCTTTATTAGAGGCGTTGTAAATGTGACTGGCATCATCCCAGCTGTATATGTACTAGGTGATTCTGCTTGGTAGGATTGGAGTGTGTTATAGCTGAACTGAAGCCTCTACATTAGGAAGGATTTTATGAGTGTTTATTTGTGGCAAGTCTGCTCGTAGCCATTGTCCGTGACCACTTGCAGGCTTTCTCTTCTATCTCGCCTGTTCATTTGAAGACCTCTTCCTCTCCTAATGATACGAAGGCCTCTCATTATGATCATTTGAAGGCCTCGTCTTTCTCACTCTGTCGCTCTCACTCATCCTCTGATGGCCTTCCGCTCCCTCTGCTGGCCTGTTGAAGACCTCCTTTCCCTCTGCTGGTCTTTTATTTTTTTTTTCCATCCATGAACACTTGGAGGTGTTCTCTCCAGTCCCTGCTTGTGTTCAGGCATTTTATGATGCCCGTGTTTGTATGGAGCCACCCTGACCACGTCACGGCGTTCTACTCCACGTGACCAGATGCGGGCCCCACCCTTCATCCGTGTTGGTGTTCGTCCGTAACCACACTGGGGGCGTCCTCTCCCGTCCTTTCCCGCTCATGACCAGCTGGAGGCGTCCTCTCCTGCACTAGATGTCATGTGAGAGTCTTCCCCGTTATCAGTTATTTTGTCAGTATCCTCATCAGACACCATACCTGTTTCTCCCTGGTCTGGTCTGTGCCTCGTATGATTATTACATTACATTCTTACATTCTTTATCTTTACACTAACGTACATCCTCGTGCCGTCTCCTCCTTTGTCTGTCTTCATCGCCGTCTTCCCCTCATAAACTGGTCGTCATACTTGCCTCTGCCGTAGCGACCAGGCCTTCCGCTCCTGCATTCCTGGATATCACACACACACACACTTTTTCCTCTTTGCTCTACACTAGATCCTTTTCCCTTTTTCCTGCAGAGCGTTGGCCTTGACTCTTGGAAAATTCTTCCGTGTTCTCCAGAATCCTGGCCGTCATTCACTTCTGGAATCATGGTTCTTACTTTGTTATCGTGGTCTTCACTCATGGAATCTTGGTCTTCATTTCTGGACTCATGGAACCTTGGCTGTCACCCCAGGAATCATGGCCTCCACTAATGGAATCCTGATCTGTGCATCTGAGAGTTTGGTCTTCACCCAAGAAATCTTGACCTCCGCTCGGGAATGTTGGCCCTCCACTCGGGCGGGCAACCTTGTCGTCCTCTTGTTAGATTTTGGCCCATGAAGCTACGCAGTGGACCAGACTGCCCACGCTGGCACCAGCAAACCATCGGCTGGTCTCATTGTGCCATGTACAGGCATCATCCCCGCCCAGCACAGGTTAGGGATGCTGTAGGACACCTGTGATTGCATCTGTCGTCGCCACCCTAAGCCACACTTGCCGCGGCCGCCGCCCACACCAGACTGCTTGCACGGAGCCGTGGATGAGGGAGGTGGTGGTGCTGGTAGAGTGTCTGTGGGTCGGGACGACCTATCTGCTTGAGGCTGGCTGGGTATTTCCCTGCGGCCATGTTCGTGGGAAGGAGGATCGTGTGTTTTAAAACACGTGCTGGCCGGATTGCGATTCGAAGTGCTCGTGTTTTGTAACAGATGACACACTTGTTGGATGGGAAACACGTCTCTTACGTAACGGGTAGCACTTGTGATGTAATACAATAATCTCCTGTGTTATGTAACAGATGGCTTTTGGCATGTAACACCAGAAGGTCTTGTGTTACGTGACACGTAGCAGTTGTCCCGTAACACGAAAAGGACTTGTGGTAGGTAACAGGTGCCATCTATCATGTCCAGTAATCACTAGTTGATTCGCGAAGCTCTTGTGGTGTGTAAGAAGTAATGGCTTGAAGAACCACACGTAACTGATATGATGAAAGAGGGAGAATGTTTGGTAAACAGAGACGAGGTAGTGATGACTTAAATAGCTACGGTCTTGTAACACGTAAGAAATATTCTTTTGTATGAATTATTCCGTTTGAAGCAGACGCATGCGCCTGGCTTAGCGCTAAACACCCTCCCCCACACTCAGACTTGATACCTTATCTGCATAGAGACGACATTATGAATCGCTGATAAGAACGAAACGCTTGACCGGATGTGTACTCGGAGGGCGGAGAGTGATGGAGAGGGCGGTGGGGGGCAGAGCGCCATCCGGGGTGTTAGGGTGGTGTTGATTGATGGCGGTGATCGTACCGGGTGTTGGGGGAGGAAGAATGGAGACCCATGGGAGAGTAGAAAAGTCAGTGAGAACAACAATGATCGCAGCAGCAGCTCTCGTCATTTGCAGTGGCACGCCCATTGTAGCAGCAGCAGCGGCGGCGCTAGTACCGTGGTAGGACGGAACAGCTTTGGAAGAAACGGCTTCAGTTGCAGACCATTATCGCTGTGGTGTTGGTGATGGCTGCTGCCACGTGGGACAGGTGGAGGCTCTTTTGGGAAGCTGGGCTGGGGCAGGTGTTGGAGACCCCTGTGGGAGGCTGGGGTGAGGCTTCTATGGGAGGCTCTCGTGACCAAGACATAACATTAACGCCTGAAGCTCTGAACGCTCTCCAAAAATAATAAACTCTCAATGAATATTTCCTCACTCCTTTAACTGATTTATGCCTATGTTGTTATTATACAAGGGATGTTCACGATAATCAAACTTGTTTTCTCTCATTTCAGGTGAGTCATCGCAGATAACGTGGTCTCCCAGCCAGCCAAGGTACCTGTAATGGTTTCTAAGGTATCTAGTGGTTTTTATGGTAATTTTGTTTTCTCTGTTGGTATCTTAGGTGTCTGTAATGGTTCCCGAAGAATCCATAACGATTTCTAAATTACCTGTAATGGTTTCTAAGGTATCTGTAATAGTTTCCTAGTGTGTAATTGGCTCTTACCCTGACAAGTATGGGGACCAATCCTGCGAGAGGATACCCTGAGCTGTAGGAGGCTGCAGGTCCTGCATCCTGCAGTGGGAGGGGAGGCGGTATTCCCTTAGGTTGTCTTTGTGTTGGACGAGTCATTGCATTACGGGGGCGATGGCCACTCTGGGACCAGGTCTGGCTGTAGGGACCGGAGGGAAGAAATCATCACATCTTGGTACATTTACAGGCCCTTCCAGAGTTCGTAGGGATGATAAATTTGTCGTGGGCAAGATCCTGTAATCTGGGGGAAGCTGTGTAAAGTATAAGTTGGTTCTTGGAAGTGTAAAGTGTTGGAGAGGAGACTCCACCCCCGACCCTGTTGCTTTGGAGTATAGAATCTCAGTCTTTTATGTTTCATTGTATGTTTAGATAATAATGCTGTCTTCGGTGTGATGATGAAGCTCCATGGGCAAAATAAAGGAAAATACAGGATACATTAAGCGTCCTGGATACAGTAATGTTTGAGATTAAGACTCTTTGAGAATCAGGCGCCTTAGTAGATGCGTGACGTCATACTACCTTGTTTGTGAGTGGTCATTGTGGGGCGGTTGAACCTCCCCCTCCCCCCGGGCACGTGGTTCCCAGGTGTCATACAGGTGGTTATGCAGGGTCAGTAGGGGCAGCAGGTGTTTGCCCCGAGGTCCACATGCTTTTGGATAGGGTTCGACTCTCCGCAGGAGGTCAGGTACGCATCTAACACCTAGTATATATATATATATATATATATATATATATATATATATATATATATATATATATATATATATATATATATAT
>JAYMFT010061750.1:0-14886 GCA_038088735.1 Panulirus argus | reverse complement strand
CCAAAAAACGGTCTGTCGAGCCCTGCGGATAGTTGCCTCCGACCCACGGTGGCTGTCGTGAAGCCTGGTGAGGATGCAGCGTCGGTGGGCTGTGGAGATGACGATCCGTTGGTTGTACACTCCACCATACCATATATTGTAACCACACACAATCAAACTGCCTAATGTACCTAATGTTGAAGCACAACGCATGTCTGTTTATTATTTATCGTTTTAGGTAGACACTTTAATTTCATGTTTTTAATCTTGACTTTAACCTTTTAGTATGTACTGTCTCAGGTAAGCACTTATATTTCATGTTTTTGATCTTGATCTTAACATTTATATTTTTTTTCTTAGAGAAATATATCTATTGCATCATTTTGACTTAATTTTCCTTGAAATTGTTAACTATATCGAAATAATTGTGAGCCAAATCGTTGTTTTAATATGTCAGTGTATATATTTGTAACTTTCTTGGCAAATAAACCATGAATTATTATTATCATTATTATCATTGTTATTAGAATCATATTTTCATTCTTTAGAATTCAATTTTCTAAGGTCAGTCTCTCCCACAGGATATGAGAGCATAAGAACATAGAGGAAGGAGGTTTGAGAAAAACTTCTTAACCCAGAGAAAAGATGACCATAAACATAAAGGTTATCCTGTAAAACATCAGCAATCCTATGCCTAGAAGAAAGTAAGCCCAATGGCCATAAGGATGAAATACAGCATCTGAAGCAAGGTACTATATTGTTTGAAAAAAAATGTCATGTCAAAGACCTCTGTGAGATCTCTTAACACAGAGCTAACTCAGTAGGGCAAGCACAGAAGTACCTTTTGGACATGGTTTCGACATACAGGCCAGGGTGAGCCAACAAAACAATGCAATCCAAAGTAAAATGTTCCCTCAGTGGGTTAGAAAGATCTTAATCCAAGAGATATCAAAGATGGTTCTTACTGATGGACAGCAAGAGAAAAGAATTGTTGACAATAACAAAACCAAGACCTTTGGGGAACAGGCTCCTTCAATTAAAACAACCCGTGAAGTTATCCTACGTAGGTCCCAATAAGTTAAAATCAAAGCGAATGAGGGTGCTCTGCAGGACACAAAAGTTTTACTAACCTTTTCTTCTCAAAACAGGACCTTCTGAAGTCCCAGAAGAAAATGAATCTTTAGGGATTAGCTGAAAAAATCACAAAACTGACTGCTACTGTTTCTAAACAGAAATATATACATTATAAAACAAGTCACTATCACATGTTCCCCAAATACTAAGCTCTCTTTATTTCTATTTACAATAGAGGCTCCAGTTATGGACAAGTGTCCACATCAAAGCCAGACCTTAACTGAAATATAGTGAGGTTAATGAAGGGGAAAAAGAAGAGACATGGGAAAGTATCTACAAATTCAGTGAAAAACCTGTCTTTTATAAAGTGAAAGGTCACAGTTATTGGGAAAGATTTGAGAAGATAGAAAGTTCTAAAGCTTCGAGGTATAGGGAAAGCAATAGATATCAAAATGGCCTATTCTGAAGCTGCCAATAGCCACACGGTAATCATGTAACGCAGCAGCTTGCCATGTAATGTGTGGGCTAGCTAGTGGAGGGGGCAAACAAGCAGCAAGCTATCAGGAGCAACACCAATGTAATACATATAAAAGAGGAAAAGTGGGCCAACACTGCAATGCAGGGCAAGCGGATCAAGTTTTGAAGTCAGCCTTGGAGAGTTAATAAGTTGGATGCTTTCAACTCATCTCTGTTCGGTAAGAATGCAAAGACAGTCACCTCAGATGTGAGAGCAGTGCTCCATACAAGGACAAATCAATTCTTTGTATACATACAGCAAATGTTCAGAAAAAAGAAATTTTGACCTCTTAGAGGCTGACTTAGCTATTTCCAAAATGTGTGGTTTCCAAGATTTCCAAGATTGTGGATGTTACTGTAGTATAAAGTACATTCATTGAGTCAAGAGGTGTAATTAAAGAAATGTTAAAGGCGAGACAAAATTTGTGAAGAATTTTCAATCGAGACGGGTAAAAACTGAGATATCCTGTCCAAGTCTGAGTTTATTCAGGAAGTTGAGTTGAGACAAGATGTAGATCAAGTAAGGGAAAGAGGAGTAGCATTGAAAGATGTGTGTTGAGTCATCAGCATATGAATGCATTTGGTTATTTGTAGAAGAAAAAAAAATCATTGATAAAAAGGAGCAAAAGTGCAGGAGACAGGACAGAACTTTGAGGGACTCTACTGTTGGTGGAAAAAGGGGAAGAGGTTGATCAGCCAAAGAGGAAGCTAAATATGAGGGAGCAAAGTGATGGAGGAAAGCCAAAAGAGGAGAGCTTAAAGATGAGACCTCTATGGCACACTCTTTCAAAGGCTTTGGATATATCAAGGTTAACTACATAGGATTCCCCAAAATCTTTCATAAATGATAACTAGAAATTAGTAAGATAAAAAAGAATATCACCAGTATATCTCACCTTACGGATGCCATACTGTTGATCAGAGAGAAGACTGTGAGATTCAAGATGTCTGAGGATAAGGGAGATGAGAAGGAATTCAAAGACTTTGTAAACAGTAGATGTCAAAGCAACAGGATAATAGCTAGAGGGGTTAAAATGGTCACCCTTCTTTGGAATGAGATGTACAAATGCAAGCTTCCACAAACAAGGGAAAGTACTGGTTTTACAGAAAAAGAACAGACATGAAAGCACAGGTGCATATTCAGAGGTACATTCATTCAGTACACAGGGATGGATGCCATCAGGACCTTATAAGCTTTATTTGAGTCCAATAAGAGAAGCAATTCTTGAGCAGTCCAAAGAGAGTATGGGCAGGGGTATTGAATTTGTGAGAGGAGCAAATGGAGGTGAACGAATGTTAAAGTTATTCAAGGTAGAATGAGAAGATTAATGAAAACCAGAGTTGCTTTGTCTATGGCAGAGACAGCAATAGTACTTTATGCAGAGAAAAATGGAGAGGTGGAGCGACAGAAGTCATTAGCATTGCCCTTAGCTAAAGGCCAAAAACACCTTTAAGTGGATGACAAGGGGAGTTCCTTTGAATAAAGGAACATTTGCCTCATTGGTAACATATATGCAATGATTATGGGCAGGATAAATGCTGAAAGTAGCTGGAGGAAGGAGAGTTTTTCCGAGCCTGATAAGCCTGATCCCTTGCCTGAATGGCCTCAGAACAAGAATGGCTGAACTAAGGATTGGAAGATCAGGCTGTCTTGGAGGAAGAGGGGATAAATGCTTCCATTCCTGCAATAATTACATCTGCTAAGTGTTTGGCAGAGACAGAAACCACCACATACAAGAAGTTAATTTACCCAAGGAAAGTCAGAGAAAGAATTTTTGAGTAATCTATGTCAGCTTTGTTTAGGTGCCAATATTTACATTTAAAAGGGGCTGCTAGAGATGGAAGGGCTGTTAAGAGAGACTCATTTATGGCAGCGTGATCAGATGAACCAATTGGATGTGAGACTGTGTAGTTATAGCATGAAGGATTAAAGGAGAATAATAGATCCAGAATAACAGGAGAGTGGTCACAGCGATCAAGAATATGGGTAGGGTGGGAGCTAATTAGCTCTAGATTACTGAGAATAGTGAACATAAGGGTTTCAATCCCCAATCATCCGTATGGGAAGAATTCAACAATTTCCCATGGTGAACGTTGAAATCCCCTTAGTAGAGGATCTTGGCTTGCCAATGAGAGGATGCGATAGTCTCATGACAGAAGTTTAGATAGTCAAGAAAGATATAAAATATGGAGAATCAGAACAGGTGAAACAAAGGAAAAGTATGGTAGTTGGGACACAGACCTTGAGCCAGATAACATCAAAGCTGTAAAAGTACTTTAGATAATCTGCAAGTGTAAGTTCCAAAACCTAAAACTGATGCTGAACTCCCTTCCCAGGTTGTAGTGATCTATGAACATAAGTGGGATCAGTCAAAGAACTTTACAACAAAAAGTTTCAGCACCATAACTGTCTCTCCCACCTGGGTCTACCAGGTTAATAAGCAGTTCCAGACTACAATGAGGGCAACCGTAGCCATTACTCTTTGTTGAACATCTAAAAAAAACATATGTTGATAAGAAAGCTTTTGTTTGTATGTGAAAAGGGTTTACCCACAAAGAAAGGATCCAGTTGAACATCTCTCTCTCTGAATACATTTCTGCAGTCATGGACCCCACACATTATATACTCCTTAGAGGTAGGAAAACATGCACAAACAGATGTCCACTGTAAAGATATATTCTAACAAGGAAAGGGATCTGTATTGCCTACAGCAGTACAATCCTGAAGAGCCTCTGAAGAATGGTAGCTTGAGGCATCCATCCAAACCATAAAGTTAGGCAGAGGAGTGCTCCATGGTATACATCCTTAGGGGGTTCCTCCTATCTGTTCACCAGACCAGTGAAATGATTAAATCTTGGGATAATGCTTTCAGCAGAACCCAGTTTAAAGCAACAGAATCCAGTCTCAGGATGGAAAGTGTTGCTTATCCAGGTCACCTTCTTAAACTGTAACCTTGCCACATCACTGCTCTGAGCTGCAAAATGAATGTCCCAGCAACTGTTCTAATTAATGTCAGGACATCATAAACTGGGTTTCACTATTATGGCAACTTATGTAATCCAAAATCTTTTCCCCTGGATGACAAATGACCCACCTGAGTGCACTAATCTATCTGAAGCCTAGTCAAATTCTGTCAGTTATCCAACCTACATCTGGAAAAGGACATTTTGGATTCATAATCCTTGCCTACCACATTCTTTTACTGAATTAGCAATTGACAGAAATTTTCTCAGATACAAACACCGTGGTCTATGAGGAGGAAAGTCTAGGAATCAGGGAGACCATCAATCTTTACCCCATCAATCACTGATCTAATCTGTATGGCATGGGATTTCCCCTGCAGTTAGCTGCGAGAGTGCCGTATATGGTCAAGGGTATTCAAGATTCCCAGTTACAGCAGAAAGTAGAGTAAAGAATCAGGGAGGAATGACTAGCAACTCAATGTTTCCACATCCTTTGCCCTTGTTTTCTAGTTCAGCTGGTCAATAACCATCAATATGCAATAGAGGATAGTACATCATTTTCACACTATCCAAGCAGTAATTATAAATAAATAATGCATTTAGATTACTTCTTTCATACTTGCTTGCCATTTCATATATCAGTGAGGCAGCATCAGGAACACAAAAAGGAAAGACCTCATTCACTCACATCCATTCTCTACTGACGTGTAATGCACCAAACACACAACTCCCTATCCACAACCAGGCCCTAAAAAGCATTTAATGGTTTCCTACGGCTGCTTCATATACCATGCGTTAGTCCACTGACAGCACGTTAGCCCCTGTATATCACTTCACTTCAATTCACGCTATCCTGTGCACACCTGTCACTGCATCTTCAGGCCCCCAAGACTCAAAATCTTATCACTCCACCCTTCCATCTACAATTTGGTGGCCCCCCCATCTCCTTGTCCCCTCCACTTCTGACACATATATCTTCTTTGTGAACCTCTCCTCATTCATTCTCTCCATATGTCCAAACCATTCCAGTACACTCTCTTCAACTCTCACAAACATGCTCTTCTCATTACCAATCTATCTTTTACCCTATCATCACTCAATCTTCCTTACACCACAAACTGTCCTCAAACATTTAATATCCTGCATATCCAACTCCTCCATATAACATCCCTAGGACTACCTTATGTTCAAGCATACCCATTTTTGCCCTTGCAGAGAGTGTCCTCTCTTTCCATACATTCCTCAATGTTCCCAGAACCTTTGCCCGCTTACCCACCCTATGACTGAACTCCACTTCAATGCTTCCATTCACTGCCATGCCCATTCCTGGGTATCTAAAATACCCAACTCTCTGTATTGGTAAACTTAATAACCTCCCAAACATCATAATCTGCAGTTTCCCACTTGCATCTGCCACCAGTGCTGTATTATCAGCAAACAAATGACTTGATTCCCAGGCCCCCTCATACCCTACAGACTGCATACCTAGGTAGCCCATCTCCCTAAGACCCATACATTCACCTCTTTCACCAACTCATCCATAAACAATTGAACACCCATGGTGACATCTCATGCCCCTGCCGTAAACCCTCCTTCACCTGGAATCACCCACCCTCTTCTCTGCTTAATCACACACACACCTTACTCACTTGATAAAAACTCCTCACTGATTCTAACAGCTTTCCTCCTGCATCTATTACTTATAACAATTTCAAGTAAGCATCTCTATCAACCCTATAATGTGCTTTCTCCTGATCCATAAATACCACATACAAATCCTTGTTTCTCTAATTATTTCTCACACACATTCTTCAAAGACAAGACCTGATTCATATAAATATTACATATAGATGTGCATGAATTATGGGTGTTACTGAACTCCACCTCATCAAAGCTGCACCATCAGTGAAAAGTCACTCTGGCTATGCTGTATCACTGGGAATACAGTCTTGTCAAAGAACTTCTCACTCCAGAGGACTAGTGCAGTCTTGGGCTGCCTGAGCCTTTAGAAAGGTCCTGGGTGACACCAGGACTCTTTCAAAGAAATTTTAGTAAACTGTACACTGATTTGGGTAAAAATGAAAGTGAGTAGTGAGAGCTGGGTGATTATTAGTGCATATGCACCAGGCCATGAGAAGAAAGATAATGAGAGGCATTTTGGGAGCAGCTGGGTTAGTGAGTCTGCACTTTTGATGTAAGATGATACCTGATTTATATAAATAAAACATACAAATGTATATGAATAATGGATGTTATTGGACTTTGCCGGATCAAGGTTGCACTGCGTGTGAAAAATCACCCCGGCAAGTCAGTATCATTGGGAGCACAGTCTCATCAAAGAACTTCTCACTCCAAATGATTCTATATTTCCCTCACACTGCAAGTAATACAGTCTTGGGAGACACCAGGACTTTCAAAGAATTTGGTTCTGGGGTAATTCTAAATAAGTAAATATAAATAGTGAATATTAATGCATGTTCTGACTCCGTTTCACTGGGGTAATTCTAAAGAAGAAAATATGAATAGTGGATATTAATGCATGTGCAGACTCTGAGTGAAACAAAGCTCAAGGGTAAAGGGAAAGAATGGTTTGGAATAAAGTAAGGGGCTAGTGAGAGGACAAGAAATAAGGAAGGAGTAGCACCACTTTTGAAGCATGAGATGTAGGAGTGTGTAAAAGTGTCAGGAAGTAAATTCTTGACTGATGTGAGTACAAATGAAAGTGGATGGTGGGAGCTGGGTTATTTTCAGTGTTTATGTACTTGTTCATGAGAAGAAAGATCATGAGAGGCAAGTCTTTTGGGAGCAGCAGAGTGAATGTGTCAGCAGTTTTGATGTAAGAGACTGTGTGATAGTGATGGGTAATTTAGATGAGAAGGTGAGTAATGTGGCAGTTGAGGGTATAATTGGGGGCATGAGGTATTCAGTATTATGAATGGAAATGGTGAATAGTTTGTGGAGTTGTGTGTAGAAAAAGGACTGGTGATTGGGAATAACTGGTTTAAAAAGTGAGAGATACACAAGTATACATATGTGAGTAAGAATGATGGTCATGGGCATTATTGGATTGCATATTAATTGATAGGCCTGTAAAAGAGAGACTTTTGAATATAAATGTGCTTAAAGGGGGCAGCTGGTGCAATGTCTGATCACTACCTTGGGGAGGTGAGGGTGAATATTTGTAGAAGTTTTTGGAAAAGAGGAAACAATGTCAGTGAGAAGAGAGCGGCTAGAGTAAGTGAGCTTGGAAAAGAGACTTGTAAGGAAATACCAAGAGAGATTGAGTGTAGAATGGCAAATGGTGAAAGTAAATGAAGCAAGGGTGGTAGGTGAGGAATGAGAGGTTTTAGGGAAGCACTGTTGGCATGAATGAGAGATACAAGTGGCATGTGAAAGGTGGGAGGTAGGTAGATTAGAAATGGTAGTGAATGGTGAGATGAAAAAGTCAAGTTGCCCGTGAAAGAGAAAAGAGAGGCATTTGGGCAGTACTTACATGGAGGGAGTGCAAATGAGTGGGAAATTTATGAGAGGAAGGCACAGGGGTTGAAAGAGAGGGCAAATGAGAGTTGAGATGACTGAGTATCTGTAAACTTTAGGGAGAATATATTGAAAAGGGGTAAGTATGCAGACTGTGGGGGATGAGATGGCCTTGTAAGTGGGTCTGCTGTTGTTTGCTGATGATACAGCACTGGTGGCAGCTATGAGTGAGAAATTGCAGAAGTTCATGACTGAGTTTGGAAAAGTGTGTGAAAGAACAAAGTTGAGAGTAAATGTAAATAAAAGCAAAGTTATTAGGTTTAGCAGAGTTAAGGGACAGGTTAGTTGGGGTGCAAGTCTGAATGGGGAAAACTTGGAGGAAGTGAAGTGTTTCATATACCTAGGACTAGGCATGGCAATGAATGGAATCATGGAAGTGGAAGTGAATCATGGGGTGGGTGAGGGGGCAAAGTTCTGGAAGTGCTGAAGAATGAGTGGAAAAAGAAAATGTTATCTCGGAAGGCATAAATGGGTATGTTTGAAGGAGTAGTAGTCCCAACAATACTAAATGGATGCGGGGCATAGGCAGAGGAGAGTGGATGTGCTGGAAATGAAATGTTTGAGAACAATATGTGGCGTGAAGTGGTTTGATCAAGTAAGCAATGAAAGGGTAAGAGAGATGCATGGTAATAAAAAGAATGTGGCTGACAGAGCTGAAGAGGGTGTGCTGAAATGGTTTAGACACATGGAGAGAATGCGGAAGGAAAGCTTGACAAAGAGGATATAAATATCAGAAATGGGGGAACAAGGAGAATGGGTAGACCAAATCAGAGATGGAAGGATGAAGAAAAAGATATAGAGCAATTAGGGCCTGAACATGCAGGAGGGTGAAATGCATACAAAGGATAGAGTGAACTGGAACAACATGGTATACTGGAGTTGACGTGCACTCAGTGGACTGAACCAGGGCATGTGAAGCGTCCAAGCTAAGCCATGCAAAATTCTGTGGTACCCAGTTGTGGATAGGGAGCTGTGGTTTCAGTGTATTACACATGACAGATAAAGAATGGATGTGAGAGGATGAGGCTTTTCTTCGTCTGTTCCTGATGCTACTTCACTGAAGTAATCAAGTATGAAAAAAAAATGTTTTGGAAGGAAGTAAATAATGTTAGATAAACAAGAGAACAAATAAGAACACTGGTGAAGGGGACAAAAGGGGAAGTGGTAACAGACAGTGATGAAGTGAGGAGGATATGGAGTAGGTATTTTCAAGGGTTGTTAATGTTTGATGATAGGGTGGCAGATGTAGGATGTTAGGGTTGGGGTGGCATGCAAAGTGAGAAAGTCATGGACAGTGGTTTGATGAAGAGAGAAGAGGTGGTAGAAACCTTATATAAGATGAAATATAACAAAGCATCTGGAATGGATGGTATTGCAGTTGAATGTATTAAGAAAGGGGGTAACTGTGATGGTGATTGGTTGGTAAGGATTTTCAAAGAATACATGGATCATGGTGAGGTGCCTCAGGATTGGCAGAATTTATGTGTAGTGCCAATGTATAGAGGTAAGTGTTCAAACTATAGAGGTATAAGTTTGTTGAGCATAACCGTTAAGTTGTATGGGAGAGTAGAGACTTTTGTTGCGTGTACCTGGTAAGTTGTACAAGAAAGTAGTGACTGACAGCATCAGACTGGGAAGAAGCAATGTGCTTTTAAAAGCAGTGGAGGTTGTGGGTCTGGTATTTGCTTTAAAGAATGTGTGTGAGAAATACTCAAGAGAAACTGATGGATTTTTATGTGGCATTTATAGTTCAGGAGAAAGCATATGATAAGGCTGATAGAGATGCCTTGTGGAAGAGCTTAAGAATATACGGTGTGAGAGGAAAGCTGCTAGAAGCAGTTACAAGTTTTTATCAAGGGTGTAAGACATGTCTACAGGTGGGAAGAGAGGAGAGTGAATGGTTCCAAGTGAAAGATGGTCTGCAACAGGGGTGTGTGATGTCACTGTGGTTGTTTAATTCATTTAATGGATTGGGTGGCAAGGGAGATAAATGTAAGTCTTAGGGAGAACAGTGACTATGCAGTCTATGAGGGATGAGAGGACCTGGGAAGTAAGTCTGATGTTGTTTGCTGATAATACAGCACTGGTGGCAGATTCAAGTGCAAATTAGCAAAAGTTGGGGACTGTGTTTGAAGGACTGTGTGAAAGGAGGAAGTTCATAGTACATGTGAATAAAAGCATGGTTTTTAGGTTTAGCAGGGTTGAGGGACGGGTTAATTGGGGCATGAGTCTGAATGGAGAAAAACTGGAGGAAGTGAGTCACAGGGTGGATGAGCAGGCAAAGATTCTGGAAGTGCTGAAGAATGGGTGGAAAGAATGTTTTCTGGCAAGGCAAAAAATAGATAAGTTTAAAGGTAGAGTAGCCCCAACAGTATCACAGGGATGCGAGGCATGGGCTATAGATACGGCTATGCGAAGGAGGGGTTGATGTGTTGGAAATGAAATCTTTGAGGACAATATGTGGCATGAGATGTTTTTATCAGGTTAGTAATGGAAGGATAAGAGAGATGTGTGGTAATAAAAAGAGTGTGACTGAGAGAGCTGAACATGGTATGCTGAAATGGTTTGGACATATGGATAGAATGAGTGAGAAAAGGTTGACAAAGAGGATATATGTGTCAGAAAAGGGAGATCAAATTGGATAATGAAGGATGGAGTGAAAAAGATTTTGAGTGATCTGGGCCTGAACATACAGGAGGGTGAAAGGTGTGCAAGGGACAGAGTAAACTGGAACCATGTGGTATAATGGGGTCAAATTGCTGTCAATGGACTGAACCAAAGCATGTGAAGCATCTCAAGTAAACCATGGAAAGGTCTGTGGGACCTGGTTGTGGATGGGAAGGGTTGGTTTCAGTGCATTACACAAGAGAGATAAGGAATGGATGTGAGCAGGTGTGGCCTTTCTTCATCTGTCCCTGGAACTACCTCACTGATGCAGGAAACAGCAGTCAAGTACGAAAAAAATGAACAGTAGAATACATCTCTTTGGAAATTCTAAGATGACTGCATAGTGATGAGTATATTCATTTGTTAAGCTCGCTGCATACATAACAAACACATTACGGTGTGTGTGTGGATAATAAGTGGTGCCTGGAATCATCTTACACTCACCATGTCAGAAATGCTGTTCTTACTTTCTGTCTCATTAAAATAGGACTACCGAGCTAGTCCTACTATCTTCTTACAAGTACCATATACCCATGCAAACCTTGCTTATTATCATTATTACTTTTTTTCTCACATAAGTATTCTTGCCAACTCCTGTCCACTTAAACATTTATAAGTAAAGTAGTCCCTCAATTTAACAGACTAATAGGGGGAGGGGGTGTCTGTTATTGCCAAAAGTCCGTTAAATCGAATGTAACCATTTTTTATGCAATATACAATTCACACACTTTCTTTTACATCTTCTATCATTTGATAGCATTTTGAATTGTAAGGAATGCAATATAATTAAATAAATAATGTCACAATTCTTTGTATACAACCTGACCACATGATAGTTTGAGGCAGAATGAAACAAGGTGAGTATGTAAATATTCCATGACAATCTGGTGATGTGGTGGGGTGAGAGAAACACAGATTGGGTGGGAAACACTATAATGATTCTAACGTTTCGACAGAGTCTTGATTACAGAATGAGTACAGAAGAACAGGACTCCAGCTTATATACGTGTTGTTATCGGCCTTCATATCCCTGGGTACCTGGTGTAAGCTCCCGAATGGTTGCGCTTGACATTTGACCTTGCCGCCTCTGTCAAGTTCCACCTGGCCACCCCTGCTGTGACTGACCTCGTCGTCTCCGTCAAGCTTGATCTTGCCACCTCTGCCGTGGTGATCTGTCTTGCGGCCGCTCTTGCAAGGCACACTAAGCACTCCCGGTTATTTGTGTTTTCTTTTGTCACCATGCAAGCCACCTCAATCATTTTTCTTACTTTTCTCGAACTGCCATTGCTTAGTACTTTTATCCCACTACAGTTCGGCAGGTGCCCTTTTTCCTCTGCAAGCACCATCGGTGAATCAGAGGTTCTGTGCACCCCTCTAACTCACTGGTGGTGCATGCAGAGGAAAAAGGGAACCTGCTGAACTGGAGTGGGATTAAAATACTAAGCAAGGGCAGACTGAAAAAGTAAGAAAAATGATTGAGGCAGCTTACATGGTGAAAAAAAAAAAAAAAAAAAAAAAAAAAAAAAAAAAAAAAACATGAATCACCAGGTGGGCTTTGTGTGCCTTGCAAGAGCGGCCATGAGACAGATCAATGCGCCAGAGGCAGCGAGATCAAGCTTGATGGGGATGATGGGGTTAGTCATGGCAGGGGTGGCCAGGTGGGACATGGCAGAGGCAGCAAGGTCAAATGCCGGGCACAACAATTTGGGAGGTCACACCACGTACCCAGGGGGATGAAGGCCGACGACAACGCGTACATAGGCTGGAGTCCTGTTCTTCTGTACTCATTCTGTGATCAAGACTCTGTTGAAATGTTAGAATCTGTGTAGTGTTTCCCCACCAAATCTGTGTTTCTCTCACCCCACCATATCACCAAAGTGAGAATAACCCACGCTACCAAAAACAAGTGCAATATGAAATGCGCATGATGTGGAGTTTGGGATTTTATATTTTTTCAATCATTATTGATTAATGTATTATCATTTGCCTGGTCCATTAAATCCAAAATCCATCATATCTGGGTCCATTAAGTCGAGGGATTACTGTATCATCATGAAAGAGTCCATCAAATCTATGGCCCCTAGGCCCTGTCATCATGGGGTGCTAAGAATCTCTGGGTTTCTGCCTGACTCTACTGCCAATGTGAGGGAGGGCTCTGGCAGTAGTACTGGCTCCTCCCACAACCTTTCCCTCTCTGTTAAACCTTCCTCTTTTTCTATTCACTCTACCAACATTCATGGTCTCTCTAGTAACCTCTCCACAGTTGAACACTATCGGTCTAGTACCTCACCTGATAGCTTACTTCTCTCTGAGACACAGTTGTCTAATGATATTCTCACTAGTCTCTTTTTCATATCTAACTGTAACCTTCACTCATGATTCTGATTCAAAGGTGGTGTTTTTACTTATTCCAACATTATCACACCTGCTGCATGCCTCAAGAACCTTGCAGGTCCAAATTCTGATGTTATGATGCTCAAGGTCTGTCTCCCTACTATCACACTTTTCCTCTGTTTGCTTATCTCTCTCCTAATTTTACAACTTTCACCATGGAGAATGGTTGAATTCCTCCCATACGGGTGGTGGAGGGATTGAAATTCTCATGTTCTCCTTTTCAATGATTTAGTAAAAATGATCATCCACCCTACTCATATTCCTGACTGCAGTGACCGCTCTCCTAATATTCTGGATTTGTTTTTCACCTCTAGTCGATCCTGCAGTAAATACATAATATCACCCATAAGTGGTTCATCTAATCACACTCTCATAAATGTATCTACTCTAATGGCACCTTCCCCTTCAGAATCCCATTCTAAGCATAAATACTGGCACCTCATCAAAGCTGAAAGGAATAACTTGCGTAACTTCTTTCTGACTTTCCTTGGGTAGATTACTGTCTCTTATGTGGTGATGCTTCTGTCTCAATGCATTGCTGAAGTTATTCTTGCTGGAATGGAAGCATTTATCCCATCTTCCTCCAAGATGGCATCTTCACCCAATCCGTGATTCAACCATTCCCGTTCAGAAGCCATTCAGACAAGGGATTAGGCATACTGGGCTTGCAAAAACTCTCCTTCCTCTAGCTCCCATTCAGCTTTTATCACTGATCATAATCACTGCAAGCATGTCAGCATTGAGGCATAGCATTCCTCTATTCAAAGGAAGTGTGATAACCTCTCCTCATCATCCACTGATAGGTCCTTCTGGTCTTTAGCTAAGGGAATCTCTAACAACATCTGTCGCTATACCTTTCCTTCACTTTTTCGTTCTAATGGTACTATAGGTGTCTATCCCATAGACAAAGCAACTCTCCTTGGTTCCAGCTTCTCCTCTAACTCCACCTTGGATGACTCTAATATTCCCTCACCCCCTGATGCTTCTCTTATTAATCCCATTCCTCTTCCTGTAATCTCTTTTTGGACTGTTCGAAAGGTGCTTCTTTCCCTTGACACAAGCAAAGCTTATGGTTGTGATGGACTCCATCACTGTGTACTGAAAGAGTGTGCCACTGTAATTGCACTTGTACTTGCTCGTCTGTTCCATTTCTGTCTAAAAACCAAAACTTTTCCTTCTCCTTGGAAACATGCTTTGATACATACCATCCTTAAGAAGTTTGGCAGTTCTGACCTCTCTAACTATCATTCTATTCCTTTGACATCTACCATTTCCAAACTTTTTGAATCCATCCCCAACTCCCATATCGTTAAACACCTTGAAAATCAGAGTCTTCCCTCTGATCACCAACATGGCTTCCATAAGGTGAGATCCAATGGTGATATTCCTTACTATCTTACTAATATCTGGTCATCCTCCCAGAAAGATTATGGGAAGTCATGTGTAGTTGCTCGACATATCTAAGGCTTTTGACATAGCGTGTCATCGGGGTCTCATCTCTAAGCTCCCCTCATTTGGCTTCCCTCCCTCACTTTGCTCCTTCATATCTAGCTTCCTCTCTGGCTGATCTATCTCTGTGGTTATTGATGGATCAGCCGTCTTCATTTTCTCCATCAACAGAGGTGTGCCTCAGGGTTCTGTCCTCTTCCCAACACTTTTTCTCCTTTTTTTCAACAATTTCCTCTCCTCCACAAATAATCCAATGCACTCATATGCTGACGACTCAACACTGCATTCATCCACATCCTTCAATTC
>JAYMFT010061749.1:0-47275 GCA_038088735.1 Panulirus argus | reverse complement strand
GAGAGAGAGAGAGAGAGAGAGAGAGAGAGAGAGAGAGAGAGAGAGAGAGAGAGGGTGTGTGTGTGTGTGTGTGTGTGGGGAGAGAACGGAAGGGTCGAAGGAAAATAAAATCTGGGGAGACAGAGCGAGAGAGAGAGAGAGACGGATCAGGCAGGATCTCGCTGGGGCAGAGAGCGGCACGACATGAATTCTTGAAGAGATTTTCTTGCATTTGTGGAGAGTGTGACGGTGATTAACAGTGTGTGTGTGTGTGAGCGAGCCTGAGGGGGAGGCTATGGGGGGGGGGAGATGCTATACAGGGGAACAGAGAGGCGACGTGGCTGCGAGGGAAGATGTGGACATCATGTGGATGTACCTGTAGCCAGCGCTCTCTACAGGGGTGGAGTAACCTTTGGCTCGTACCACAGTGTGGAGAAACACACATCATGGCTTCAGATGTGCATGACAGCTATATCGTGGATTTGTGCTTACGAGTCCATTTTTCCTTTATACCTGGCGCATCCTAGCAAAGTCGAGAAAGCCAAATAGATACAAAAAGAGCAGAAATGATCTTGATATTTAGGAATAAGGTGACAGTAGCACCGATATTCCTATGAGCAAGTTGAAATAACGAGAGAAAAGAACAAGGCTCAAAGCTTTATGTTGTAAATCGAAGATTAACATCGTCTATTTTACCTTCAGAAACGATAGTTCAAAAATCTGAATTAATGAAGGGAAAGGTGAATATAGCGAGAGATATACGAGTATAAGCAACAGGAATGTAAATAAAAACAGACAGGGATAACAGAAGTAAAAGATCATAATGAATTAACTTTTTTTATCATGGAACTGATACGTCCGATACCATAGTCACCCCTAATTTCATGACCGTTTTCATTGATGAAAAAAACTGGACTGTTTGCGTCGCTCACCATCAGATGGCGTTCGACGTCACACAGAATTTAAGGCGAATGTACTACAGTTACTCTTCCGAGTAATACATATAGCTGCCAGAGGGCTAAGTAGTGTTATCACATGTTGTCACTTGTCAGTCTCAACGGCCGCTGAGCGTGAGACGGTACGCCACCACGAAGGCTGCGGATTTTGATCCCGATGTAGGAGAAATACGACTCCTTGGACGTTTCCCGAGTCGTGGCAGATCCTTCGCTTCGGGAATGGTGTTGAGTGCAGTCTCCACGGGTCATAGGTCACGCCATGGGTGAATAACTTACTCATCGCTTTGTATGAGTGAGTGGTAATGGTTCGGTGATTGTTACCGGAGGTAAACATAGGTTTAGGTATGTCTAATATGCTTATTTTCGTATGATTATTTACTAACTAATGATTCTGTTGCGTACTGGAAGTTGATTTTGTTTGTGCCGGAAGGGATTTTGTTGCTTTAAATTGATAGAAATTTATTATAAAACGTAAGGTTTGAATACCGTACGATCTCCATGATAATTATCATTTCAAGATCTGTTATTTAGTCCATGAGGGCAACGGTACGACCCATGAGCATGACAGTACGACCCTTGTGTACAATGGTACGACCCATGACCATGACGGTACGACCCTTGTGCACGACGGTACGATTCTTGACCACGGCGGTACGACCCTTGAGCACGACGGTACGATTCTTGACCACGACGATACGACCCTTTTTACGCTGTTCTTGAGCACGACTTCACGACCCTTGTGCACGACGGGGCGACCTATAAGCACGACGGCACTATTCTTAAACCACGACAGTATTACCCCTTTTGCACTACAGTACGACCTTTCAGCTCGGTAGTACGACTTTTAAGCACGACGATGCGACCTTTGAGCATGTACTCTGGGTGTGATGGCCTGGCCTGTGACCTGACCCTTAAGGAGTAGGTCAAAGGTCACACCACCAGACTCGAGGATCCAACCGTCGCGCTCGAGTAGTTAAATTAGCTCGTGTTGTCGACTCTCGTATATTAACTACCATTTAGGTTAGTGTATTACGTCATTCAATTGTCTATCTGAAGATAAGTTTAAAGACTCTGATTGTCGAGAGTTTACGCTGTATGTATGTTGACATAGTTAACGCCAGCAGATGACGAGTTGTTTCACGTTTCACTTGTTAGGAGAACGATACTTGTCTAACTTCTACAGTCTATTTTACCCAGTCTAACAGTTTTATTGACCAGATGTGTCGGATTTTGTTGTTTGATATCATTACTAAATGTACGTGTGGCTTTTATTGATCAGTTTTGACAAATAACTTGTTTACCAACGCATGCGAAACAGATTGCTTAAAGGAAAATTTCTAAGAAACTGTCCCAGACAGACAGACAGACAGAGACAGACAGACAGACGCGTGTATTCGACACTACCACAGGGTATACTGACGCCCCTGTGGTTGTCAACCCCACCAGGCAGGTTCTCAGGGCCTCATGCTTTCTCTCTATCTCTCTCTCTCTCTCTCCTCCCCACTCCCAGCCTTCGGCGCCTCCTTCAGGAGAGCTGAGTATGGAGGAAGAAAAATCCCTCGCCATCCCTTCCGGAAAAAGGTTGAGTTAAAGAAATTTCAAAGGGCCCCCCTAGGGCAGCGGAGTCTGTGGGTACGAAAACAAAATATTTACGTGAAAAATCTGTAAATGTGACAGGGATTTTTTTTTTTTTTCGTTTTGCGAAGGATTAGATTGTTGGCAGGAGTGTCGTTCATCCTGGGTCCCTGACGTACAGTTTCTTTGATTCCATAAGCACTGCGGTACGACCCTTGAGCACGACGGTGCGACTGTATTATAACTTTAGGCTGAAACACAACTGTTCACACTCAGAACCTATACACGACTATAATGAACATCCTGACCTTATACACGGCCTGTGAGCCCTCTTGCCCTATACATGACTATTGTGTACAATCTAGCCCTATATAACACGACCATTCTGAACACCTCGACCCTGTACATGACTATTGTGAGCACTGTTGACCCTATCCTTGGCCTTTATTAGTACCCTAGCCCTACACACGAGCTCTATGAAAACCCTAGCTTTATAGATGACCTTGCGACTGTTATAGCTCTATACACTACCCCCCAAAAAAAAGTTTCCATCACAAAAAAAATAACTGTTTTGACTCCTGAATTGTTTTGAAGGTCCCTCTCATTCGGATTTCACTGTGATGTGTTTGCTCTGATTTAGTCCACGGTAAAGTAGGATGGTAGTGTGCGTTTGTGCGTGTACGTGTGTGTGTGTGTGTGTGTGTGATTCGACAAAGGAAAAATCCGTCCCGGTAAAAAAGAAAAAACTGAACTTGTCTGGCTTGCAGTTTAAAGCAAACACGAACGCGAACCTGACCTGAATTACACCCTGAGATTATTTTCATTACTCAACTTTTATTTCTATATCATTAACTTCTTTTACATGTGTTAATTATTCGTAGTTCATGCACTTTGCCCAAGTTCACGGGGTAGTTGGCGAGAGACAGATACCTAAGGAACGTTCCTACAATAACTGGTCGGAAGCTAACGCTTATAGAGCGTTCCCAAGGCAATTGGCGGGACTATATAGAGCTTTCCTGAACTCTGGGAAATGCAGCCCAGCGAACATCAAAGTCGCTAGAAAGCTGGCTAAAGCGGACGCCACAATGCTACCCCAAGTGGGCCACACCACAGGCCGGTAACCTCGGCTTCCACTGAACTGCTTTTAGTGGAAGTAATACAGCCACTGCATTTCCTGCACTGGCATACAGAATACAGGAAAATTTATACGAATATATTACGTGCTTAAGCATAAGGTACCAGTAACGTATGTTCGTTCAAATCCTTCTCGAGGAACATTTTAATATGTTTTAGTAGCGTGGAACAACTGCAATAGTTAAATGGGAAGTTTACACCACCCAAAGTGGGACAACAGTTGTTCTGTTACCATCGTGGGGCAAATTCCGGTTTCTGTTAAACTTTGAGCAAAAGATGTCAGTCCCGAGTGGCCATAGAGATTCCGGATGTCTGATCTGACTTCAGGAGACGACAGGAGGGTCGACCCTTCTCCCTATCCTGACATCCCGTGTCAGCCGCGATAACCCAGGAGTGAAACTGATACTCGAGTCACCAATTACGACTTGATTACCCCCTTCTGATACAGCCATTAATTACCTCTCCGTAGTTTGTGAGAGGAAGTTATTGACGTGTGTAAAGAACGGGTGAAAGATGAGTCTGTGTTTTCCTTTTCTTTTATTTTTTTTGAGAATTCCGGTGTTTATGCTTAAGGGATTATTGACAGGAGTGACGTGTGGTGTTCTGACTTCTTTTCTCTGTCACCTGCAGGAGGGCGTTGCAGCAGCTGATGGCCCGGAGACCCGTGCAGCGGTGATGAGGCGGTTGCGGGGCGTGGCCAGGGGGCACGTGGCCCTTGACCAGATCCCCACCCGCGACCCATCCCCTCTCACGCCCCTGCAGGCGGGGGCGGACACCACCTGCGTCGTGGCCTCCGCCCCTGTCCACCGCAAGCACAGCATCAGGAGCGCGACGGGTCGTCTCACGCCTCCCTCCCCGACCCCGTGGGAGTCCTCGCTACCCGGGGAACCCCTGGATGTGCGGCTCCTGGCGGGGGAAACATCCCAGGGACTCCCAGGGTCACCCCAGGGTCTCTCATACCCAGAGGACCCTGGCCCACCTACACTTGGGGACGACAAGCCTCACCAAACCTGTTCCTGCTCACACTGCGCCTCTCCGAAGGTCAGTAACCGCTCACAGTCTTCATGGTGGGGTGGGAGGTCATGGTGGGGTGGGAGGTGGCCATGGTGGGGTTTGAACGAGTTATGGTGGGGTAGGAGGAGGTCATGGCGGTGTGGAAGGTCATGGTGTGGTGTGAGGTAGTCATGGTGGGGTTGGAGGTGGTCATGGTGGGGTGGCAAGAGGTCATGGTGGGGTAGGAGGTAGTCATGGTGGTGAGAGAAGTGTTGTCTTGGGTGTTCTACAGGAACACAGTGATAGCTTCAGCACCCAGACCAAATCCCCTTTTTGGTGTTGTTTTGTTACCTCAATATGTATTCCCCTACTCTTAAAGAGCAACAGACGTCCGTAAAAGTGAAAACTATGATATGAAAGACCTTGTTTGAGGTAGTGGGAGGATGTACTATACTCTTGTATTGCCCCCGTGGTCATTACGCCCAAAGCGACACCACCTCGATCATGTTTGCTAGTATCTATTATCCCGTACATTACCCAAACTGGCGTCCCACTACATTATCAACAGACAACGCCACTTACGACTCCACTACCCTGACTATAACAACTCGCGCCACCTCCCCGCGTCACTCACGAGCCGCCCAACACCACAACCACTCGCCCCCACCACCCCCAACGCTGCAGCCCACACCACTACTGCCCCAGCAGTGGGGAGGGTATGTGTGTGTGTGTGTGTGTGTGTGTGTGTGGGCGGAGGCAGGAAGGAGAGGAGGTCGGCGGGGCGTGTTAACTTACATCTCTTAAAGCTGGTTTGTCATCACCAGAAGCCAAGGATCCCACCGCCGCCCTTGGCAAGGTGCAGGTATTTTGTCACACCTCACGAAGGGAACGGACCCCAGGCTGCTGGGATTGTTATAGGACGGGTGGAGGAGGAGGGACGGGAGTCCCAGGGAATAATAGAGGAAGAGGGAAATAGACGAAGGGAAGCACTGACAAGGATGGGGCTGAGCGGGACGCTTGGGGATACCATTTTATGGAGTCTGACGGGTCCTGTGGCTTCGTTAGGATGATCCAAGATAATGGGTGGAAAAGATTGGGAAAGACGATCCTCTTCTGTTTCCCAGTCCCTCTAAGCATCTCCTCACCTGTTGCTTGCTGTTTCTCTCCGTGAGTAAGTCTATACTTGTCTGTCTGTTTGTAAATATATACACATATGTCGTGTTTAAGACCAGAGTATATCTCGCATTAATGATCTCCCAAGATATCTGCTCACTACGTTTAACAGTGGCTTTTATCCCTTGTAGGAGGCTGATAATCGCTCTCTTTAGTCCAATCTATTTATTAGGTTCACAACAATGAACAGATGGAAATGTATTACACTATTTTGGGAACTTTATCCCTTCTTCAGGGAAGTAATTGTGTATATCTGATTCTTTACTTATGGAAGTGTCTGTCTTAAGAACGATGGTTGAATGAGTAGTAGTTTAGTAGTAGTAGTAGTGGTGGTCAGAAAGAAGTGCATGAATTTTTTCCATGGAATGCATTGAAAAGTACACATGTACAGATGAACTGGAGAGCAAGTGGGCTGTCCACATAGCTGGGATGCTTTTGTTATTGTTCCTGTGTCATTTTATTTGAGTGCTTTGTTTGTGGCTGTGTCTTTAGATGCAGTGTGCACGTTACATCTCGCATATTGGTCATCTTTTAACTATCTTTTATTCTTTTATTATCTCCATCTTACTGCTCTAATGGCTGGGGCTTTTATCATATTTTTATCAGGCTTTTTTCTCCTACCATTTGTGAGTTAAAATAACTTTTTGGTTTATCATGTGAATAGTAAGGGTCTTTTGTATTCACTTTCCTCCCACATATTCTTAGCTCGTTTATGGAGACGTATATTCACAAGTTCTGTCTTCTACCCTGCCTGTATGTTCAGGCCTTGTTAAACCAAAGCAGCTTTCGCCCCATCCTTCCATCTCCGTTACCCTTGCGTACACTACTCCCAACCCATTTCTCCTCAGGCACTCTTCTCCTCTCGTTTACACTCCCACTGAGAAAAAAAAAATTGTAAAGCTAAAAATGCCTATAAACTTCCATCAGTGCCCACTTTCCGCCTCACTTGGCCATTAAATCTCAATTCACCTCTGTTCTATTGGAGTAATCATGCCTTTTACAGGCTCATTGCGTCACCAAAGGGCCACGCTGCACTTCCTTAGTCCTGGCCACTCGACCAGTGGCACATCATATCTATAACACCATGCGATCTCTAGGAAAAGGTATCTAGTACCTCCTCTAGCCCCGTGATATATGATATCTATTAATGATTGTGTTCAGGACTTTTTTATATGGCTGGAGAGTGCATATGTTTTGTGTCAGTTGGTCTAAGTTTTCAGGTGACTCCAAAGACTTCACTTGTCAGCAAACGATACTACAAATCACAGGTGTGAGAAGGGGGCTCTTTAAGGCCACAGATGCCAGGAGGGGGTCGTCTAAGACCACGAATGTGAGGAATGGGTCATCTAGGACGACAGTTTGAGGAAGGGGTCGTTTGGGAATACAGGTGTGTGAAGAGGGTCCTGCAGAACGACAGGTGTGGAGAAGGGTTCCTATTAGCACGTTAGTTACTTGTGGGCGTGTCCAAACGTGGGCGGTTACTGCGGTGGGCGTGTCCAAACGTGGGCGGGTACGTTGGTGGGCGTGGTCACCGGGGCCTGCCCTATCTCTTGTCAACATCACCAGACAATTCGGACGTCAACTCAAACATATTTTTTTACGCGAAGTTATTAGCTATTATGTGAGGGTGTTGACAGTGTCCACAAAGGCGGGAGGGAGTCATCCCCCCTCCACCGGCACAGGGGAGGGAGCGTTGCAACCCTCCTCCTGGTCCTTCCTCCATCAACACACGAGAGGGAGGGAGCCGACCCTCCCCTTTGCCCCTCCCTCCATCAGTACACGGGAGGGAGGGAAACCACCCAGTTCTTGCCTCTCTTTACAATTCCCCTTTCGCGTTCTACTATACCTCCCTCATCACCCTCGCCCAACACCCTTCCACTCACCATATTCTAGTTCCTCTCTCTCCCTTCATGTCTTCTTCCCTCACCCTTCACCTCATTTTTCTCTCCCCACTCACGCCTATCCCTCAAACCTCACCATCTTCCCGGCCCTGCCTCCGTCACCCACTGACCGAAACGACTGACCTGTTGCGCTGCGTATCTGTGCACTTGACATGACAACTACGTGGCGAGTGAATCGTCAGTGGTGGTCTTTACTTGTTCGTCGCTTCGAGAAGTCTTTTGACCTCATCGTTGTCAGGGTGTAGGCGAGAAGAGGACGTCCCTGTAGCATGTAGCGTTCAGGTTGTGCCCGAGTGTAGATGTGTGACACCAGAAGTTGCAAAGTGCAACTGTTCATGACTGACTATCGTAGCACGTAGCCATGATGGCTTTAATTATCGCAGAAGTTCGTCGAAACAATTGTCATAATGAATTCGAATCGCTGAATCGTATACGTCTGAAGATTACATATACTTTTTATAATCCCATATATCGCGCCAGGTGATGCGCGTGGTGACCACTGCGAGGGAGAACCAGGTAAACAACACTTGCTGATTCCGTCTCACGAGACGGAAGAACGATCCTCCGCCAACTGGCTCTGGCAACCCTCTTTCTCTCTCCCTTGTCTCGGGGACGTTCTTGGTCTCCAGATTTGTTACAATACCTCACCCGCCTCGCTCGCTCGGGCGCTCCTGCCATTTAATATTGTAAAAGAATTCTTCAATTCGTCGATCCATTTGAGTTAAAAACATATATTGAGGAGTCCTTATTATCTGTGTATCTTAAGCTTTTGTGAAAACCAGAGCCTTGGAGTAGATCACAGTTGAGAGGTATTGTTGATGTCCTTTACATCTGCTTGCTTGTGGTCTGCCTCTGCTTGCTCCTCCTCCACCTCAGTCGTATATCTACGGCTCTGCGCCCTCTTTGTCTGCTTCCTGTCCCATAACTGCCTCCTCTGCTGCTTCTCTTTCTCCCTTTTCTTCCTCTTCCTCCTCCTCTTCTGTGTTTCTCCACTATTTTCCACTTCTTCACCTGTAGCCTTCTTACCTGTATCGATTTTTTCTGCTTTTTAAAATGTAAATTATATGCCTTGTATTACTAAACATATATGAATATGCGTGTGCACGTTTGAACTAACATATGCCTGTGTTTTTCGAAATAGATACGTATCTAAGAAATGTAAATGCTCTAGGAAACAGGCGTAAAGAGAGCGAAACAGACATTGGAAGAATCCAACCTGGGCAGCTGTGTTTCAGACACAACAGCAGCAGCCTCGGGTCAAAGAAGGTCATATCCTGGTGTGTCCCGGGCCCGTGAGATGAGCCAGGAGGGCACTGACCCCGGCTGCTGCATGTGTTTACGGCCCGTGACCTCTGGTGCGGTGCATGTGCTTCCCCTTCCAGGCAAGCAGTCCCTTCTCACGCTCTGTCTCATCCCATTTAGGTGTCTTTGTTTACGCCTGAATCTAGAAGGCATTTGCCTTTCTGTAAAACCTCGAAAGGTAATCATTCTTCGTGAGGAACCACCCTCTTTCACCTTACTAACTTTTGAAGAGACTTTCAAGTTGCTAGATATCTTCCCTCAAGTTCCTGTGGGAGTTTCCCTTCGTATTAACCCAAAGTTAGACTCTGGTCTCGGCGGCAGCCAACTCTGCGAAGTGAATCGCAAACTCCGGGACTCCTGGATCGTCCAGAGATTTTTCCAGTTCAATGATAACCCGGGGAAACATTGGCGGTGGGTGTAAGTGGGAGGGGAAGAACGCGGCTACCAGAAGGGAGGGGAGAAAAATTGATATAATTATTACCATCGAGGAGGCTAGAGGGTCCGCCACCCAGAGCCAGGTACACGGGTTCTGCTGGCGTCTCGTTTATGGTAAACATGATTACGAGGATATTAAAGGTGTAGTAAGCCTGAATACCCATACGGATCGGGGAGTCGAGAATGGGGGTTGGGAGAAGGGCTGGAAGTGAGAGGAAAGGAGTTTAACCTCTCTAGCAACTCTGCAATTCTGGTTTGCAATATCTCGACGGCAGATGTTAATGTTTTATATATTTCACTGATATTTCTGAGGATCTTTGTGCTTTTCAAGCGACCACAGCAGATATGTGGTTTACCACCGTCTAGAGGCGGACTCCGACACCACGTAAATTAACAAAGCAAATTGACGATAATATGAATGGATGATGTTATCCATTGTTTGGATTGCCTGGTAATTATTCAGGTTCACTTCGCCTGCAAGCGGGGCTGCGGCCGGAGAGATCGACCTGTAACGTTGATTTAAAGATGATGGAAGATTACCTCACGTTTGATTTACGTGAAGGAATTCTATTTCGGGATTAACACAGATGGTGGATAGCTATTTCAGGGTTAACTTAGACGAGGGAAGTCTGTTTTAGGGTTATCTTGTATGGTGGATGTCTTATTTCAGGGATATGGTTCGGGAAGTCATGAGAGCTTGTTTGTGATTTCATTATTTTGTTTTCTTCAGCATCTCTTTTAATACAGAATTTGTTCCCTCCAAGTGCCGTGCTTCGTTACAGCAAGAATGATTCAGTGCATTATAATACGCAAACACACACACACACACACACACACACACACACACGCACGCACGCGTCTGGCTTAGGCTAGGGTATATGTACACACACACACACACACACACACACACAGTAATGACATAGTACATATATACAAGGTTATGGGAAGGGGCAACACCAGAGTACAACTCTCTCCTCGTAACAAACGAAAGGTAATCACATACCAGAATAAAGAGACATTACATTTTCTTGCCAAACCCCAAGCGGCCATGTGGACACCAACAAAATATAGTCTTTCTAAAGTCAAACGAGAACCAAAGTAAGTTTTCATGCCAGGAATTTAGGCAAGAAAAGTGTAAAGAGGGACGTGAGGAACGCCTTGTTGAGGAACACAGCTGTGGACTCGTGGAACGGGTTCAGCCAAGAGGAAGTAAATGCGAGTATCTTTGCGAAATTCAGAGAAAAACTATGATTTTAATGCGAAGGTAGGAGATGAGGCCCCACGAATGCACAGCTCCCTCTTCCTGTATGTGGTAACACGTTTTCATATAAGCACAAACACACACACGCAGATATTCAGACTCTCACATAAGTAACCTTCCTTTGACAAGATATCCGGGGTTGACACAGTGTCTAAACTTAGCGAAGGAAAAAAATATCAGCTAATCAAAATGACATCTTAACAGATTAACATGGAGGATGAGGTTAATAACGACATATGTACCTCTCAGATTACCTTATGCATAACTGGTTTGGTCTCTCTTTACTCCAGGCCACGATACAGTTGCCAGAATGTAATAGTGTGCTGCCTCAAACACCCAACCGGAATAAATTGAAGTTAATTACTTGGCTTCCCTAGAGAGCAGATGTAGGCCTACCCTTGTACGTGAGAGGGGTAAGGGAAGAGAGATATAATTACTTTTGTTCCTGGTCGGATATGATGATGGGCCTATTACCTTAAAGCAAGGTGGTGTGTGTGTGTGTGTGTGTGTGTGTGTGAATATTCGGTAAGACTAGGCCTATTACGTGCTTTTATCAAAGACACTCCCATCTTGGGATGCCATAACTGGCACATGTCAGGTGTGTGTGTTCGGAGTGCCATTGCTGGCACAGGTCGGCTCTTTGGTGTATCTGTAGATGTGGGCTCTTTTAGGTAGATGTGTATATCACGTATGATGTGATTTAGCCACTTGGGACTGAACTCAGATCGAGAAAGATGGTCTAGAATACTTCATAGCGACAAAGTGAAGTACAAATTATCATACTGAGTGATGCGAGTGCTGTGAGAAGTTCACAAAATCTGTATGACGGAAATGTATTGAAATTTGCGGTTCCACTTGTGTACAGTTCCCTTTCTATCTATAGAGAGACCACTCAGGAACCCGTAATGACACAGACAGGGCACTACGCAAATATGTATACATTTACCGTACATTACACACACACACACACACACACACACACACACATATTACATTTGTATGTGGTTGTGTATTTATATGTGTTTATATATGAGTTTAGAAATTTTGATTCATTGTTTTATGTATATTTTCGATCATCGAAAATGTTCAAGATCGTTGAATTCATATGTAGACTAGGAAAAGTTCCTTGATTACACAAAAATGGGAATATTCGGAAGAAGTCTTTCAGATGTGTAATTTTTCATCGTTTGGGAGTAATGAATTAAGAGTCGTGGCCGAGAAACATGGCAGACCTCGTTTATAATCTATAGTCCTCCCTCCATTAATGAGCGGCCTTTCAGTTTTCTCTGGTGGGGTCATGAGAAAGTATGTGTTTATAGCGGAGACTTATCAAGATGATCGCATAGCCAACAGATGGGTTATATAAAACAAATACACTCAGAATTGAACAGGACATAACGTCATACACCAACCAATATATGTAATGAAACATAACGAAACTACTGTTAATGCCTGTAGGTAGTTAAATCCCGGATATATTTAGATTTTCTATCAGTTTTTTGGTAGAATCCTGAACTTACTCGCACGTCAGACTTGTCAAAACCAAGTAGTTTTTCACTTAAAAACTAAAATGGAGTGATGTATCGGAGATTTCTGAGTGATTAAGTCAATAGGGAATTAATTCCAGATAGCTAACCTTGAAACATGTTGTAGCACAAGCACATGATGAAGGAAAATAGCGAGACTTTCAGTATACAGCAGTCACTCGACGGACTTGCTTGTGAACTTTCCTTCGTATCATGTTGTTGTGCATCATAAGTGTCCATTGTTTCCAACTTCTGCTTGTGATAATATTGAATTGTCAGGAAAAGTTATACAGTATATTTTTAGTCTTTTAAAACTGTTTTGCTTTTATATATACTTTATGTAATTTGTTTAAAAGATTTGGATATTTTCGTTGTTACCTACATAGTACTAGTTTATGATCATTAGTTAAAGTGATGACTGAATGTAGATTAATGTTAGTGTTGAGTGATCGCTATTATCCTTCATATATTTTGCATTTATATATTCATATACATTAACGGTTATTTACTGACTGATAGATGCTGGTATTTCATATGATTAGGAATAATTAGCCAGTTTTATATCATTTATAGGTTATGAAGTGTTTCGTATTCATATATGCTGGCTATGAAGTGTTGTCACTCATCCATTAACAGTGACTAATATTTATTCATATTGTCTTTTAATGGCAACAGATTGCTCCTCGTGTATTCTTATGACTGTTTAACGTCCAATAAAGCAAGTGTAATCAAGTGGACGTCTGTGTAAAGACTTGTGTAACTACCCATGGTTTATTGGTTGATTGCTGTATTGAAAAGGAATCTATGCCATTGGCAGATGTATGATTTTTTTTTTTTAGGTTGTGAATAGTACAGAATGGGAAGCGTTGGTAAAGAACTTGTTGTCTTAATGTCCCTTCTACTTCTGCAGGCGGAGGCCGGTGGAGGCGATGGTGATGGAGGTGGTGGTGGTGGTGGAGGTGTTGGAGGGACCAACCACAGATCCATAAGCCGCGTCACTTCGCTCGACCTGACACAAAGGAACCCCCCAGAACCTCCAGACCATGAGGTAAGTCCACTTGAGCTTTTCGACCTCCTTAAGTATTTTTCTTTGTCTAGCAACTTTGTTTCTTTGTTCGTTCTTAGCTTCTACTTTGCCCCCCTTTGGCTCTTTCATTGACATCCTGGCTCTTTCTTTGTCCTTCTAGATTCTTTCTTTGTTGGGGAAGAAACTCGTATCTTTTCAAGTAGAGGTGGGGAGGGAACAGATATCTTCCCAGGGAGGGTTGGGAGGAAACTAATATCTTCCCACAAAGAGCTGGGGAGGAAGCTCTTTTCTTCCCATGGAAGGTTTGAGAGGAAACTAGCATCTTATCACGGAGGGTTTGGGAGGAAATTGATAGCTTCCCACACAGGGCACTGGGAGGTAAGTGATATCTTACCACGGAGGGTTAGGATGGAAACCGATGTCTTCCCATGTAGAGATGGGGAGGAACCAGATATCTACCTACGTAGAGCTGATGGCAACGAGTTATCATCGCAAAAAACCAATCCACATTGTTTGGTTGAAGTGTGATTCCTCTGTTGGTTCTAACTTGAGTACATGACTTGGGTTCCCATTATCTCTATACAGCTCACGCCTTGTTATTAACGCAGTAGTAATGGAAGGGATTAATTAGTAACTATTTTATTTTAAGCATAATTTCAGGTGTTACATGTATCGTATAACTGAAAGGAACGGATCCCTACTTGTTTCAGAGATGGAGAGATTAGAGTGGATTTTCCAGCCATATGAAATCCCATAGGGAACAGATCCCCTCTTAAGCTGTGGCTTTTTATGACGCAAATGAGGTAAATCTTCTTAAAAGGTGTGAATGAGCAAAACTTCTATATGAAAACTATAGCATTTTACAAGAGCGAAAAATAGTAATCCCCATCATTCCGGTAACAGTATTAGGTAGAACCTGAGGTAGAAATCTAAAGACGCAGCTTTTTCTCTGTCAGTTAAGCTTTCAATAAAGTTTTAAGTAAAGATGTTTCCCTTTGATGGAATGTATTTTTAGAGATTTTAAGCTGTTTCTTACTATGCCGGCCGGAAGTCCAGTGAAGTTCCTAACTTTCATCTCCGGGTAAATGGGGCGCACGTTCGAAGTTTTGTTTTTAAGTATGTGTGATTTCTTGGAACTTTTCCGAGAGCGGGCAGTAAGAGTGGGTTAAGTCTACAGGAAGAGATCATGTGGAATTATCATAAGGGCATCCTTATAAATTGATGGGCAATTATGTATATATATATATATATATATATATATATATATATATATATACACTTGTTCATACCCACGTGTTCATAAATATAGATATATGGTGCCTTAGGGCAAAATAGGTTTGTAAATGTGCCTAGACGAGCTGAACTATTTAAAGGCATTAGATACAGAATTGTCATTCGGAAGCTCTTCTCGCCAAGTGGATCGGATTAGCGGCGCCGATCTGAACCTCTTCGAGGGTTACAATGACGCGTAATCGACTTTAGACGTCATAGATCTCAGAATCCTACCCCCTCGCCCCCCAACTGGGGCGCTCGATGAGAAGATTTCCTCTCTCTCTCAGTTGCTGGACGAGACAGATTCCTGGGGTCTAACTGTCTTTAAGTCCGGGTTGATCTCTGGAACGTGACCCGATCACAGGACCTCCGGTTAGAACTAATCCCTCTCGGTTCTAGTGTGGTCGGTGTTGCAGGCTGTGATCCGGCTCATCTGGCATTGATATTCTGTTATCGTTCCCATCTTAATCGGGCTTTTGTTTAAGCTACATGGCTTTTATTTTCCCTTAACCTACCAGCTTTTCTTCCTTGAGATCTTTCTTTTTTTCTTTCTTCTCCTTACGACAACTAATTGTTATATCACAAAAGCTTCACCAATGACGGAAGTCAATATTCATTATGAAAAACAATCTCAATATTGAAAAATTATTTTTTTTAGACACTAGACAGTGTTAGTTTTCATTATACATTATAACGCTATAGGCAACGCCTGTAATGTTTTCCGAAGTTTATATATTGTGGCGAAGGACTTTTAAATGTCCCCAGACACAAGATTAGATTAAATGTCTCAAAATACTAGGATCTGAATAAACTTAGACCCTGCTATCCAGACTATGCCCAGCCAGAGGTCATTATTTTTCTTTTATATACAAGTCAAATAATAGGTAAAGACAGCTTACAAAGAACTAAATTACAGACCTTACATGTCGGTGTTAATAATAAAAACCATTTTGGTTTTGTAGTTCCCTTTATAAAACTTTTCTTGCTTCACAAACTCTCCGTTTCCCGGGGTATCTAATCTCAAACGCTCGCCAGACGTTAGAATTCCTCACCCGTCTGTCTAAATACCCCCTGCGCGCCGGGACATTTTAAATTTCCTGGGCGCCGGTTTAAATGCCACCCCTCCGCGCGAGACGTTTAAATCCCACGGTCGGCGGGTTAAATGTTTCTTGCGCGCCCAGACGTTTAAATCCCCAGCGCCGGTGTTTAAAGGCCGAGACGCTGTGCGCTTATATGCCCCAGACGTGGGAGTGGACACGTTTCGGTTGCAGGGGTGTGATATTACAGGCCGATTATCGGCCTTATGGCTCACCCTTGGAATTGCTTCCTGTCGCATGCGCACAGATTTGAATGACAAATGTTTATATACAATTAAAAATAATTGATAACGTTGTCAGCATGATGAAAATATATTGGAAAAGTCCATGCAACTTCGGTTGTTTTTATATAATTAAGTAAATCAATGTAAAGCTGAAAATTTTAATTTTGTTTGTTGACGAAATATTTCTTGCGTACAAGCATCAGGAATAACAAAGTAGGTCATCTCCCCATATTATGTTTCAGGTTTACCGTACTAGTCTACTTGAGCCTAGTCTCTCATAGCCTAGTCATTCCCTGAAGAGCCTCCTCTCCTCCTCTCCCCCCCCCCTATGATTAAATCCTTTGATGTAGCGTTAATCACCCTGGTGTGAGACACTCCCAACCCCTCCACTCTCACTTGTGTGAAACTCTTCCGACCTCTCCACTCTCACTGGACAGCCTATATACCCACAGTCAACACCACTTGTTTACTGTTAACATTACCTGGCCTGCCTGTAGCGATGGTTGCCACCAACACCCTCATATGTATGTAAACATTATATATATATATATATATATATATATATATATATATATATATATATAATCTTTTCTCAATTCTGTCTCAACTGTTACCATAAGGAAGACCTCTCTAGCTCCCCTTCCTTCTTATCTAACATGAATCCTTTTGGTTCTGTGAGGTGATTTAATGAATGGCATTCATCTTGAATAAATTATTTAATGAAAGCAGTAAACTTGTGCTTGGATCGGCTACACAGTAGCTGGAGAAGGGGATCAGAAGGCCTTGCAGTATCTTGCCCCAGCCTGGACCTCAAACTGACTCTTGTAAAACGTCTTCTAAAACTCAAATAAAACTTAGATTGCCTTCCAGAGTTGTTGAGACGCCCGCCGTAACGTTAATGGTGTTGCCATTACACACCCACACCATGAGGATGATGGTACTGCCATGAGGTACCCACCACAAAAACTGGGAGGTGACCATCCTGCAATGCATTTAACAGTTTTATCAGGAAGCTCATGGGAACACATGACGGTGTATGAGAGACCCAGATGAAAGAAGAGCTCATGATCTATGACAAGTTCATCTTCTGGATAGTCTAAATATGTGGAAACAGGATAGTAAAGCAGTTGGCTCCTGCCCACCCAGACAGGATAATAGAGCAGAAGGCTCCATACCACTCAACACTCGCTTCGGCACATCACCTAGCAGGAATATGACCACGAGGAAACATACAGTAAGGAGAGTATACCGACTTGAAAAATTATATAAATAAATGACTGGAAAGCGCAGGAAGTGATCAAATCTTCAGGTTGGTTGATGTGAACAGCAAAAGGAAAGTCTTGGATCTTAATTAATATCCTTTTACATTAAGTAATCCTTACTTAATGGATATATTTGTTCATAACATTCAGCTGTTTTATTCATATGTGTGAAACTAGACGTGATTATGTAAAGCAAGTATGTAACTTGATTGAATCATTCATAATTTTGTATATCCTTTATTACTGTACTACGATAAATTTGCTCTAAAGTGAAAATTAGTTCAATTTTCCGTATAAATAAAAAACTGCTACAGATAGACAAAGTGTTTGCTTTGTGGTTGCAATGAAGTATTTTATGGTGTATTTCAGGAGTTAAACATTTCAGAGTAATCATAGCAAACACTTTGAAGCAATAGGCTTTGAACATCGACTCGTATGATCTTCAGAAGGATTTCTTTAAGTATAAATCACTTTATTTCTGACCCTCTGCTACACCTAAAACCACCTTAGCTCTCAATGAAAGGTCTTTGGCAACTTTTCACCGTTTAAGCTTTCATCTCATTGCTTTAGAAATTTGAATTGCTTTCCTTTCTCGTTCAGAAGCCTTGACTTTGACCCCCACGGGATGTAAGAGTAATGTCCGTTTTAATCATTTAGGTGACCCTGTACTAGGGTCATGACCTCTGGTACTCTGACGAGTCATGAATATAACTATTTTACCCAGTTTGCTCCCACATATAATTTCTCTATCTGGGGGTACCTTTGTATTCCTGTACAGTCTGTAACTGTTTCAGTACCGCCTTTACCGAGAGGTATCACTGTGTGTCAGCACTGTCTATAGCCTTGAGGGTACTTCTTTGTAACTTTACCTTCCATATCTAGGAGCACCTCTGTGTTGAGGGCAAAGTAACTTTAGTCCCGGTGTCTCTTCCATTCATTTTCCCTCGTGACCCCAGCCAGTCGTCTGCGTCACTGAACTATCCATTTATATCGCCCATACGTTGTTTCCTGCAGTCTACGTGCACTATTGATATCTTCTTTTAATCTTAAGATAAGGTACTTGACGCCCCACTAAGCTTGTGTTGTATAATAAGACACTCGTTATCATCTGTTCACTATTTAGTGCTTTAAGAACTTAAAGTTCAAGTGTTTGTACCGTTCGCATATCCTCAGAGATCCAAAGTCTTTGTCTTGCATCACTGTCGCCATCCTGAGTCACAGTGGACGATAAGCATATTACAGGTGTGTGTCCTAGTGAGTCATCTGGTCCACAGAGGTAAACCATTTCACACTGCTGCTCCTGGCGTCTTTGAAGGATGAGTACTGATGATTGAGACTGATTGCCTTGCACTTAATTGGACTATGAAGCTGTGTGTACCACAGTCGTGGCTTGGAGGAGTGGTTGGTGTTTTGTACAGTTTTCAGGTGCCTTCTGGCGGTACACCGTTCTCTCTGTAGACATAGACGTCTGACGTACACACACGCACACACACACACACACAACGTACAGAAGGTACGTTGTCTCGAAGTGACGTCATGACGCTTGCTTTAAGTAATGAATACCTGGGAGAGATACGTGCCAAGCGGACATCAGCTGCTCTCACTCCCTCCTTCCCTCCCTCTCTGTCTTTCTCCCTGCTTCACCTCCCCAGTGCTAGAAATGGCTCCACTCCCAGCGCTGGGACTGACCTTCTCCCTCTCTCCAGCGCTGGGACTGGCACCCTACCTCTCCTAGTGCTAGGACTGACTCTCTCCATCCCTCTACGGTGCTGGGACTGGCCATCTCCTTCCCCATCACCCAAGCCCTAAGACTGATCCTCTCCCCTTCTCAGTTCTGTGACTGACCCTCTCTTCCCCACCCAGCACTGGGACTGACCCTCTCTCTCTCCCCCTCCCCGCGCTGGGATTGACCCTCCCCTCAGCCCTGGGACTCACATGCCTGCACTAATAAACTATCGACCGTGTGATCATTGCGTTGCCAGCTGGGATAACTGGTGCAATCAATAACGGCTGAAGGACCTTCGTCCAGAGAGGCAGCCAGTGTCCTCCCCTTGTGCCCAGGAGCCAGGGATGAACGATGGTATAGGATAATGCACAGTCGTCACGGGGGAAAAGGACTCATCCCCCCCCACCCCAGAACCACTTGTTGACAGGTGTAGGGGTGCATCTCCATCTCTCCGTTCCCCTCAAGGCTCCCTCTTCACCTGCCAGCCCACCCCCTGTCGCCCATTGATCATTATTGCCATTATACAGGTCATGGAAGGGAGGGTGGGCATGGGGATCCCCTTTACAAAGGGATTTAGGGAGGGAACAACGAACACGAGCTCCCTTTGCGATTCTTTGTTATGATAGCATCCACTCTGCACCAAGTGGGGTCAGCTGGGAAAGCCTTGAAGAGGATGTTCGTTTGATTCTGTGTAACCCTCTCCCTCTCTCCCTCCCTCTCTCCTCCCTCTCTCCCTCTCTCCTCCCTCTCTCCTCCCTCTCTCTCTGCCTCATGAAAGGGTGATTTTACACATCTTGTCCCCACCTACACCAGACCCCGGACCTGCTTGAGGCTAGTGAGATTTTAAGGTCATTCACCACCCACTGTGTCTTTCATTCTTCTCCAGCATTAGGGTATCATCCTCCCTCCTCCAACACTAGACCCCATCATTCTTCAGGACTAGTGGACCATCTTCCCTTCTCCAACACAAGGCCCCATCATTCTCCAGCACTAGGGAACCATCCTCTCTCCTCCAGCAAGAGGGCGTATCGTTTTCCAACACTTGAGGAACATCCTTCCTTCTCCAGCAGTAAGGGACCATCTTCCAGCAATGGGGGCCCTCACGAGCAACGTGACATGGAGGGCCCGGCTACCCTGTCGCACAAACAACCACTTTGTGGTTAAGGAAGAGCTTCTGGTCTTGGCAGGGACCTCCCTACCCATTTACCCTATTCTCCCTTACCTTCCTCCCTTTCCCCCCTGCTTTGCCCCCTTACTGCTTTTGTACTCGCTAATGGATGCTTAGCCAACTTTATGGTATTCTCAACACTGAGGGAGCAGTCTTCTGTCTGCTCTATAAACAGTGTTACAGTTATTGACCGTTCCAGGGAGGATATCATTTTGAGGAGAACGCCTAAGGGAGGAAAACTCGTCCTTAAGGAGAAGGCTGCTTCAGGGAGACAAGCTCATAGGGGAGAATACTTCAGGGAGGAAAACGCCTCAGGGAGGAGAATGCTTTAGGGAAAAGAACACCTAAGGAGGATCGTGATCCTTCAACTGTTCTTTTCCCTGTATATTTTATTTGTAATTTTGCTGTGGTGTTGGGATGTATAGTTCTGGCTGATGTACACAACGCCTCATGTCTGCTCTGCCCTTGGTTTACGATCATGTATATCTGATGTTGTTATTTTCCTTTGGCATTGCATAGTAGTTTCCGATACTCTGTACCTACTATATGCTCAGTTGTAATCTTTAGAATTGCAGTTATTAAGTGACATTAAACTTCTACCATAAGTGTGGTTATTATCCTTACCTTCTGACAATTAGTGAGCTAAATGAAGAATCTCTGATAATATTATCTTCTCACTGAGGTAATTTAGAACTATCTTATTCCCGGACCTCTGGGCTGGAAGCGTTTCATCAGAGTGATGAGAACAGCCTCGGCTTCAAGCCAGTGAACTGAAGCGTTTGACTCTAGCACTCTAGGGTCATCTTGGGTCCCACAGTTGTCTCGGGTCACGAATTTTATAATACCGTTGCGTCTTTTGTTTTGCTCGACATTCTGATGAATGATAGATTTTTCCTCTATTGTTGTATATCATTTGTGCCGTATAATAAGTTATGTACGACTACTGGAATCAAGAATCTATATTAGATGATGAAATTTTAACGTAAATTTGCGTTGCCAAAAGTCTCTCGGAGAACCAGGGCAGGTTTCACAAAGGAGGCCAAAGGAATTCAGGCCAAGGAAGGCCAAGAGGGAGATTAGGTCAAGATAGGCCAGGAGACACTGGACCAGACCTTACATTACCCGGAATAGGACGTTACGTTCATCAGAGTCGTTTAGATTAGTCGTCCTCTCTAATTCGTTATTAATCAGTCGTCTCCAGATGCATCACGTTGTCTGTCATTCCTCTGTCCATTCCCATATTTATTGTCTCCATTCTTCCATCCTCCCTGGCTCTGTCATTTCCTAAACCTGTTCATAAATCGGGTCTGGACATGTGCATCTCCAGAACGCATCCTACAGGATGTCAAGACGTCCTTCTTGTTCCCCATGTCGCATCCTCTCGCTCCCCCGGCCCACCAGGAGCGCCACTCCCCAGATCCCGTCCTACCCACCCACCCACCCACTCTCTCTCTCTCCCGTGCCTTCCCTCCCATGGAGGGTGAGGGGCAGTAGACCTCTCACGGCTTCCTCCCCCTCACTCAGGCGCCACGCGGGGGCTGGGTGAGGCGCGCTCCGTCCCAGCCTGACGTCTCGTCTCCCGGCGATTCCCGGGGACCGCGTGTAAGGCCCCCTTCCTCAGGTTCGTGTTGTCTAGCTACCGTGCTTAAGGGGTTGGGGGGAGGGGGGGTCTCTCCAGGAGCCTCCCAACGTGGTGGGGTCACGTCGCACAGAAAACGGCAGACCGTGGGTGAACGTAATTAGTTTATCACTCGTCGGTGCTCACAAGGGGACCTGTTGAATAACCCGCAGGGGTGTGCCTCGCTCGTACACACACACACACACAGTAGAGCATGACTCTGGTGCATGACCCGACTAACACTCACCGTCATGAAGAAATCTAGCGTGTGAGACTCTTCGGTGATAAACAAACGAGTAATTTCTGAAAAAGAATTAAGACATCGACTCCCAATCTACAAGGAACCAGGAGGTGCTTAAAGGATGTGGTTCATGACCTCAAAAGACCCTTAAGATAAGGTTTTTGGTATCCTAGTGTGGCTTTGGACCAGGTCAAGAGCTGTGTAGTGAGGTGAAGCCTTCGTTGTGGTTTCTCTAAACTGAAACGAGACGGAGAACAAGTGGAATGGCGTTCATTAGATGATAGATAATGTACCGGTTTAACGAAGAACGTGTTGATAGTTTAATCTAGAAAGGCTGTCCAAAATGACCAACGATGTTTAGGGGAAATTGGTGATCGTTGCTGTTGTGGTATGATTAAGGAAGGGTGTAGTAACAGTGTCAACGAACAATGATATGAATGTTTAACGACTCGTGAACAATGTCGATGATCACATTTTGATGTTTAATGATAAATCTACTTAAGGATTAAAGAGTAATATCCCAGATGCTTTTTGTTTAACGAAGCTTGTGCCTGTACAAATTATAGAATGCTTAACGAAGTTTCTGATGGTTAACAGGTTGTCATACTAAACGAAGAAGATGCGTTAACGTCACAGGAGAATTATGAAAACTTAAACGGCGTTTAATGAGGCTTTTTACCCGTTAATCCAACGCAGTGTTTAATGACTCAAATAGGAGCATCCACGGACGTTTAACGAAGCAATGAATCTAGTATAGTAATGGCGAAAATGACTATTTTAGTGAATTCATATGCATATATTACACATTGAAATTTCGGTCTGAATTCTTCCTAATAACAGAGGTCATGACTGAGATGGTATCCAGGGAAGAAAAACTCATCTTGCAAAGTACGATCGACAATGCCGCTTCATTTAGTCGACGTGGCCACGTATTCTTTGACGATTTCGTTACACTTCACCTATGCTATTGAAAGACTGCTGCACTATTGATCTTAAAGTTCTGATGCATCCACATTTCCGCGAGGTATTTCTGCCGAAATTGAGCCGCATTTTCCCGGATATAATGGTACTCTAAATGCCTCCTAAATTGTCACTGACTGGTCGAAAAAGATTGTTTTCCTACAGTAAGGCAACATTTTCCGCACATTACCGCTATTTTACCGTTGCAGTTAATTGGCTTGGAATTAGATCCTTTTCTGAATCTTGATTAGCTCTCTGTAGAGGCGGGGGAGCATTTTCTCTCCCTATTTCTATCCGTAAACAATACTCTTCTGGTTATTGATGAAAATATGGAATGGCTGTAAAGGCGAGTATGTCTGGTGAAGATTAGTTAAAGAACTGAGAGAGATTAACCCCCATTGTTCGAGTTCTATTAGTTGTCATAGATATGGATAGATATAGGGAGACAGAGAGACAGGAACAAAGGGAGCTAGGTCGAAGTATTTGGTTAATGAGATTAGGGGGGCAGGTCGCCCATCTTGGCCAAGCTTTACGGAAGCAAACTGGTCGCGAGACTTAAAGAACTATCTGTACATTTATCCACGCCTCTAAGGGTCTTGTTAGGCCAATAGATGGATGGGATTCCACCGCTATGAACGTGTGTAATGGTTTTCATCTGAAAATGCATTTCAAGTTCTTTGTTAAACTTGGGTCTCTGACCTTGGCTCGTGTGGTAATGTTTTCCTGTGTAGTTAAGGGAGAAATGAATCATCGTATTCCTAACTTCCTTTCGTCAGAACTTAAATGACTGAAGTGATTCGTCTGAATAATGTAGTGTGTTGATGCGTGCTTCTGTGTCGAGTCTGGCTAAAACACTGTGTTTGTGAAAATGTTCGTGGGTGCCAGAACTCAAAGAACAGTGACTATAACTTGAAGAACAGGAGTACTGGCGTGGAACCCGCCACATTGTAGCCAGGCGAAGCCGTAATGAGGAGCGAGATGAGGAGCTGTTGTCCTAATAAACTGTTCAACAGCACAAACACATGAATACCAGAGCCCTCCATCAAACAACGACAACCCCAGCAGAGCGTCAGAAGTACTTCAAGTCTTCTTTCATATCCCACCTCGAAGTCGAAACTCAGGACTCCCCTGACGACACAGGACCGTGTTGAAGGGAATCTAGTCATAGCAGGTGAGATCCTTATTTCTACAGACATACATAACTAAAGCATATACACAGTCTTATAGCTGAAAAAACTACATGGAAAAGGAAACACGAGATCCTGAGTGCTTTCGTGTATTAACACATCTTCGGAGGATAGTTAATACACGAAAGCGCTCGGGATCTCGTGTTTACTTTTTCATGTGATTTTTTTCAGCATTTATAGAGTCACGTGTTTGTTGTGATTTTGTGCAACACAGTCTTTATACATACATATATACAGTCTTTATTCAAACATGTATTCCATACATACGCCTTGCCTCTTACACATAGCATATAATAGTATCAAACCATTTTACCAGGGTGCATGCCCAATGAATATTCTTATGCTCTATTTTGTAGTAAATTCCAATGTCTTTACTTGGAACGCTCTTCAAAAAAGGCGTTCACACTGGATTCGACTCTTGTGTATACGTATTGGCGTGTTGTCATATGATTGTTTAGTTATACAATTGTGTTTGATTATAGATTTGTTTTGCATTATTAATTTTAAGCCTTTGTATATTGATTTTCATTTTTCCTCGATCTTTTGTAGGATTTGGTGCTTTGTCTATATACAGTTTTTTTATCTGTATTGTTACTGTTGATTTTTTTTCACAGGTATATGTATAATTCTATGTATAATTACATTTTACAATTTTTTTTCCGTGAATTGTAATGTATAGATGTGTCTGTTACCAGACAGGTTGGCTTCATTTTGTTTTGAGAAGTATTTACGCCAATAATTTGTAGAATATTTTAATACTAAGATAAAAACCACTGATTACGTGACGGGAAAAGAGTATAAACTACTTGAAAATACGATGACCTGACCCATCTACCAAATTAATCGTTAATCATTTTTAACCCTTAAGATCTGAACAGATTTGCACTAATAACGTGTCAGTCTGAGAGCTCCTCCGACATGCTTCTCACATCACATTCTTAATCTTGATTAATTACCAAATAATCAGGTCACAGCTCTCGCTCTTCTGTCCCAAATCTCTCCGTGAGATTAACAGCCACAGTGAAATGTTAAATTCGAAAGCAGATTACAAATTAGGCTGTCTCGTTTGGGTCAATAAATGCAATGGTTTTCCCAAGGTAAGCTGTAATCTCCCAGCTTGTCATTAGCGATTGTCTGGAAGGTTGGAATGCCAACAGTGGACTCTCAAAGAATTGTGCCCTAAGCACATTGGTAAAACCCTTCCACGTGGACGTTATGACCTATGATTACGACGGCGCGACCCTTGAGCACGACAATACTGCCTTTGTGTATGATGGCCTGACCTTTGACGTGACCCCTTAAGGGCCGACTTGGAGGTCACACTTTCATACCCAAGGGTCGTAGCGTCATGCTCAGTGGTTATTCCGTCATGCTTAGGGGTCGTACCGTCGTGCCTATTTGAGGATAAGGCTGATAGCCTTTGCGGACTTTAAGGCAGAGTCTGATAATCCCTGACGCCACTGGTGAGAGTTAGAAGCCCTGATACCACGGGAGAAAGTTGGCAGCTCTGAGACAGCTGAGGAAGGCTTGAGTCATCACAAGCCATTGTTGGAAACTTCACAAACCTTGATACATTATTAGAGAAGGGTTAATGAACTGTAAATTTAGGGGAGATGAGGCACATGTGACCTACAACTTCAGAAAGAAATTGGTAAGACTAACGAGCCAGTAATCAAATCGACAAATCTAACCTCAGCAACGTATGGGAGGGTTGGCATCACTGTCGCAATACAAGAAATAGAGTGGTACCCCTGACCCATGTAAACACATTCGCACTACGAACCTATCACGTACTAGGCTTCAGAAAACCAAGAGGAATACCAGTATATTCAGTCTCTTTCCCAAGTTTCTGATCCAATCTCATTTTCTTTCATTATTCCACGGATGGTGCTCATGTTTTCCTGATTTCCGTGAGATGCCAAGGTCTTCTCGTAGGATTGGCGATGTGTCTTTATTTTAGATCATGTAAACGGAAGGAATGCACAGCATCCCACGTTGTTGTTTATAGAGGTTTTAAGGTGTGAATAGGTCCTTGAATGATATGTATTTGGAGATATGTGTTCCCCTTCACGCGTGTTGCATTTGGATGTGGTAACTTTCAGCTGTGTTACGTTCGGTTGTGGTCAAGACTAGACAGGGTCGCGTTTCGTCCACGTAATTTAAGTGATATAAGTGTTAGCCCCGAGGCTACGTACGTACGTCTATCGCTAGGTTCACGTCCAGCTGTGTCTGGACGTATTATCAATTATCGAGCTGCTCCCCACGTCGTTTATTCATTTATAAATGATTATGAGAAACTGACGATCGTAGTGCACTTATTTTCGAATGTATTGCACCCCTCTATCGTTTGTTGTTACCTTGAACCTTGATCTCAGACCTACAACCGAATACTTCTCATGGAAGTGATATATGAATAAGGCACTATACCACCTGGTCAACATATTAATGTTTCGACCATTTTTGACCTAATAGGGAATCCTTTCTCTACGTTCCCTGAACCAGCAGTCTTCAGTCTAATTACTAGAAAGACTGGAAAGCTTGAACCAACATCGTCTTGATTAATATTCTCCGGCAGGTGGCTGGCACGCCATCCATCATGCACCAAGATACTTCTTGCATGATGAAAGAACAGGAGAAAGCCAGAATCTCTGAACAAATCGTCCATGTCCAGAAAAGAGTTTTCAAAGTGGCATCAGTCGTCCAAGTGAATGATTAAACTATGCTCGGCAACAGGTTCAACCCTCTCTGATTATATATATATATATATATATATATATATATATATATCTATATATTGATGCATAATTTAGTCATAAAGAACATATTTTCCAACACGGCACTGTTATGGCCTAGCCATTGTCATAAAGGCTGCCTGCTCCCATAGATAAAGGGGTCGTGCAGCCATCAAAGTAGTTATTGGTATGGAATTCGCGCCTCTGGGACTAAATAGTTCTTGTTATGGGTCATATAAAGCCATTAAAGGCAGACTGGCCTGGTCAACGGTAGCATGATATGTGTATTACTCTTGTGTATTTGTAGGATACCGATTTCTGTTTTTCTGGAACTATGAAAACGTATTATCCTAGGGAAGAGGGGTGAGAGAATACCAGCCATGTATCCCCTGCGTGTCGTCGAAAGCAACTGAGAGGGGGCGAGAGCTAGGAAGAGTTAGAGATTCTCAAGGAGCAGGAGGAGGAGCCAAGCGAGGATCCAACCTTGAATGGTCAGTCGTCTGTTCCTTACGCCACTTCGACAAGTAGGGAAAGGCTAGAAAATGTTAATCAAGAATAAATACGTAAACGTGATGGTGTCTAACAGCTTGCTGTACCCTTGGTATGTTGTATATCGTAGATTATGAGGTAAAAATCGTACAAACTTTCCATAATGAAGAGAAAACGTCGCAAAGTTCCATTATCGGAAACTTTATTTACGAAGTTTCCATTGATACTGTAGCCATGTTTTTCTTATTGCCACGTATGATCACAGAACAAAACCTCTAGACTTCGTTCGCTCCCTTTTAATAGGAGTATCAAAAAACTTCGTATGAATCGTAGAGAGGATGTAGGATACAGCAGGATTATCTCCAACAAGATTTGTTTTGATTTCACAAAAGGTAGTGTAGGATACGGAAGGGACCCTATCGGAATGGGTTTTAGGGAATGCTCTGTGAGTGAGCCTCAGGATGGAAACATTCACTTCAAATTATCTCCCCCACACCACGGATCGCCTCCTTTCCCACAGCCGCTCCACCTTAGAATAAAGTATCACGGAGCTCGAGGCAAGAAAAATATATTTCCTGATACTGCTAGGTTAGGTGGATGACGGTGGCCGTGCTGGAGGCGATGCTTCCAGTAACAGATGAAAGACTAGAATGATAACCTGATGTATATGATCTTTTTTCCTCTCGCATGTGGTGGGCCTAAGGGTTGTGGTGGGCAGTTGGGTCTCACTTGGTAGTAGTGGGTGCTGGTGAATAGAGGTGGGTCTTTGTAAGTAGTGGTGGGTCTTGGGAAACAATAAGTGAGTCTGTGTAAGTACTGGTGGGTCTTACTGAGTAGAAGCTGGTCATCGTGAGTAGTGGTGGGTCGTGGTGAGTATGGGTGGGCTATGGTGGGCTAATATAGGTAGTGCTAGTTTAGTACTGAACTGCGACAAGTTCAAGAGTCTGTTCGTAAGGTGTGGTTGTGAATAAAAAGGTGGTTACGACGTGTTGTTGGTGTCAAGTTATTCATCTGGCAAAGCGTGATGAACTCCCGAGTCGTGAACAGCCTCGTCATGTGTCCTCCCAAGTCGTAGTGGTGGAACCTGAAGGGGTTATGTTTAGTCATAGTGGCTGTAAAGGGTTGTACGGAGTCGTGTTGGTCGTACGAAATTGTGGTGAAATAAATCATTGCTCTCCAGAGCTGGCGGGACTTGCAGCTTCATCCATTTATATTAGAAGGTGCATCGCTGCCTCCCTCACCCTCCCCTTTTGTCTTCCTATCCTATTCACGTCTTCCTTCCCCGAAAAGCAGTAAGTATATATATATATATATATATATATATATATATATATATATATATATATATATATTGTGTGTGTGTTTTTTTTTACACAAGAAATCGCATAAAATCATCTTTTTTTTTCTAGTTTTCGAATATTGTGTCCCAGTAGATAAATTTGTTCCCCAGGAATTTACCGTCAGTTATCCCCAAAAGTCTGCCCCCGCCACACATACGTCGTCACTCCTCTGTGCTACTCATGGATCAATGAATTATTAATTTTGGAGCATAAGTCGGATTCATTCCAGGACATGAACCTTCGGTCCGGTTGGAAGGTGCAGTCTTGGTTCGGGATAATACTTGTAATTCAAGAAAAAAAAAATGCATTGAATATAAAAAGTTATTTGAAATAATTCAAGGGGTTACTATATTAGGACAAACACACACACACACACACACACACACACACAATGGAGTCTCATTTGTTGTACTGTCTCACTCGTGCTTCAGATTGCAAAGTACCATACACCATCAGTGTGTGGTCTCTCGTGGTCCATAGTTTATCGGACCATAGACCATCACTGTGGTCTCTCGTGGTCCACAATAATCAGGTCCGTGGACCTGGTGGATCAATACTGTCGCTGCTCGACACAAGTCCACCTGGGGTCCACTTAGAACCGAAACTGGACCAATTACTTCAAGTGCTTCGATCAATCTCAAATGAACCTCTGCCTGCGTAGCTGCCGATAGCATTAGTTTAATTAAGTGGAGTTCCATCGACCTCGATTGGCTGGGTGACGTATCAGCGTGTAGCAGGAATCATACTGACGTATTGTACGTTGGTAGATTTTCGTATTTTGGTGTATCAGAGGGTTGAGGACTTCGGAAAGCAAGGGTTTCTTAACCCATGTACTGAAGAACTACTGTCAATTTTCAGGACAAAGCAACAGGTACTAAGACAAGTAATATTCCGGTCGACTTAGAGAATATGTAAACTTTCGGATACATGCAGAGAAAAGAAAAAGCAAAGATGTTATGATAGACCCCAAACCCTACTCACCCAACCACGTAAAACTGTGCACGCACCTCCTTTCATACCAGATATTCTCTGTCTTCAATCGTTTTTCTTCAGATAACAGCGCAACAAACTTTTTCCCATTTTCATTTACGTCTGTTATCGCATGCTTCCCAATTATACAGTCGATTGGAACATCATCCTCTCTTGCACTCAAATCCCCTACCAAGAAGATTGGGTCTCTTCTCTTAAAATTGCGGAAACGCGCGCAAAGCACCTCCCATAAAGCGCCCCTCGCCTTGTGTTTTAGACATCGTAATACACTTTCTAGGTGTACTGTAGACTGCATGTTAATATTTCTTTTATTTTTATTTTTTTCTCGTGTGTGTGTGTGTGTGTGTGTGTGTGTTTGTGAGTGACGTTTGTCTCTATTTCTTTGGGTTATATTCATATTTGCCTCTAATCTAATCTTTCTTTTTACTTCTGTATGGCACCAATTTTGACATGTATTACGCTTTTATCACAATTATATGTTTTTTTCATTCTCTACTCTGGCATTGTAGATTCATCAGGCTCCTTGTATTTTAGTTCCACGTGCCGGGAGTACTTACCCTCTCTCGCCACACCCTCGGCTCTTCATCCTTTGTTCTGAGACTGGCTCAAATTTGCCTACTTCCCGTTCTGGCAAGGCACGAACAAACAATGTAATGTGTCCGGGGATAACCGAGGAGGACACAGAGCAGCACATAGGGGCAACAGCCAATCTCTACGTGCAGATATGAGTGGCCAAAATGCCACAATAGGATCATAAGTGAAGTAAATAACCCCCATGTCCTATATAATCATTCACCTCAACTTTCCTGTATTTGGTCCCACAAAAGTATTTTTTTCTTATATCTTTCACCGTATTTTGTAGTTTTTGTGGTGTAGTTTTATTGTCATAATGAATGTCTAACACTCTGAACAGTTTATTTTTTCAATAAAGAACAAGAATGGATAACAGACTTTGGAACTCTTTCCTTAATTACATTAGTAATATAAGTGTTATGTTAAACTATACACAGCTTTCATATTCATATTACAAACTCTACGGACATATCAACTCAAGTTTCACTACCGGTCTGAACAAAACAACGGATCTCCCAAGTCACTTTTCATTAACAGAGTAAAAAGATGGACATATCCTAAAAATGCGAATATCCCAAGCAACATTAACAATGTACAAAATCTACGGACCTAGCAAGACATATTTCACTAATTCAAGAAAAATGTAAGAAAACGGGAATATTCTAAGTCAGTTTTGATGAAAAAAGGAACTGTTAAAAACTCTATGGATCTTATAGGCCACATTTCATTACTCGCAGGCGGCAAACTTAGAAACTAATTTTGAAAAAACTCTACGGATTTCCCAGACCACATTTCACTAATCAAAGATGCCAAACTCATGATTGAAATATCAAAAAATCTACGGATTTCGTATGCCATATTTCATTACTCGAACATACTAAACTAAAGGTGGAAATTCCAAAAAATCTACGGGATTCCCGGGCCACATTTCATTACTCGATGATGCCAAACAATACATGGACATTCTAAAAAACTCTACGGATTTCCCACACCACATTTCATTACTCGAAGATACCAAACTCAACATGGAAATTCCAAAAAAATCTACGGATTTCCAGGCCCACATTTCATTACCAGCGTGAACAAATTAAAGAAAATGGGAATACTGACAATATTTTAAAAAACTCTACGGATTTCCAGGGCCACATTTCATTACTCGAAGATGCCAAACTCAACATGGAAATTCCAAAAAAATCTACGGATTTCCAGGGCCACATTTCATTACGAGCGTGAACAAATTAAAGAAAATGGGAATACTGACAATATTTTTAAAAAACTCTACGGATTTCCAGGGCCACATTTCATTACTCGATGATACTAAACTAATGATGGAAATTCCAAAAAACTCTACGGATTTCCCATGCCACATTTCATTACTCAAAGATGCCAAACTCTAGATGGAAATTCTATAAAACTCTACGGATTTCCCAGGCCACATTTCATTACTCGAAGATGCCAAACTCAACATGGAAATTCCAAAAAATCTACGGATTTCCAGGGCCACATTTCATTACCAGCGTGAACAAATTAAAGAAAATGGGAATACTGAAAATATTTAAAAAAACTCTACGGATTTCCTTGGCCACATTTCATTACTCAAAGATATTAAACTAATGATAGAAATTCCAAAAAACTCTACGGATTTCCCAGGCCACATTTCATTACTCGAAGGTGCCAAACTCAAGATGGAAATTCCAAAAAACTCTACGGATTTCCCGGGCCACATTTCATTATCAGCGTGAACAAATCTGCGGACCTACCAAGACACATTTCATTAACGTGAAAAATTAAAGAAAATGGGAATACTGACAATATTTTTTAAAAAAATCTGCGGATCTACCATGCCACATTTCATTAATAAAACAGGGAAATCTCGTGAAAGATGTTAAAGAAAGTCTGCGGAGTTTCCAAGCCACATTTTATTACAAATGTATAAAAATTCTGCGGAGTTTCCAACCCACATTTCATTACAAATGTATAAGAATTCTGCGGAGTTTCCAAGCCACATTTTAATATCAGAACGTAAGGTTCGCATTGAGGATGTTATAGAAAGACTGTTAATCTTCCAAACCACATTTTATTATCAATGTACAAAAATCAAGGCACATTTCATTAAAAACTTCAAATAAAAATTTTATTTCATTACAACATTATACATCATATGAGGTAATCAGGACTAACAATCAAAAATACGCACACACACACACTCACACACATACACACACACACACACACACACACACAAACACACACATTCATAATCAGCAACATAACACCCGTCAGTGAGAGTCATAAGAGACTAGCAACCCCTCTCAACAACACCTCTTCAATACTTTGTTCTCTTGGTTTTCTACTATCCTCTCCCTCCTTGTTCTCACCTTTCATCTCCCTCTCCCTCCCAATCTACTCTCGCACTCTCCCTCTCCCTCCCACTTTACAGAACATGTGTAAATCACGTCACAAAAACACTGGACGGACGACCTGACCCTAAACGCCCCTCATTTGACAAAAGTTGACACCTTGTTCATCACCCTGTCTCGTTTAGCCTCGTTTCCTCCCAGCAAGATCTACAAATGCACTTAAAAACAACCTTTTTCTTATGAAGATCAGGTTTACTGTCTTTTCTACATTTTTTGAAGAAAATACGTGAATACAAAAGCTGTCACGGTAGATACTGGTGACAGTGTTAGAGAAACGGTATAATGTGATATTTAATTTATCATTATTCAAGTTGGTATCTGATATTGCCTTGGGATTTTTATGAGATGAACTCATTAAAAGATTTCGTTTCATTTAGTTATCTCCCGGTCACAAGGGATACGCCCGCTCCATGAGGCTTGCAGGTCCAAGATCAAATGACCAAATATTATCATCGTTCGCCCCGGGGAAAAGATGACAGGTAATTACCCGATTTAAGGTGCTTTCGTCCTGGTGCAATAACATGTGACCCTGTCAGACGGAAGGGGTCGTACACAGTCCCGAGAGCTGTAGACGCAGAGATTTACAATCAACTCTTTGTGTTCGACGGTGCAACCCTTAGCACGACGGTACGACCCTTCAAGCGCGACGGTACGTTTCTTGTGCAACTGCTGTACGGCCATACAACACGACGGTACGATCCTTCAGCACGAGGGGTACGATCTATTCGACTTCTGCTGTATCTTTATGATGTTCTTCAGACATGATAAAACAGCAGCGAGAGGTAGATTATACTTCATCCATTTAATTACATATACCACATCTATCTATGGGTTTAAGTGCAGAAATATGTGAAAGTACGAGATACTGTGGTTTAGAAAAAAAAATGCCGTTTATATTTTTTAGTCTGAGTCCGTGTAGCTCTCTCTCTCTCTCTCTCTCTCTCTCTCTCTGTGTGTGTGTGTGTGTGTGTGTGTGTGTGTGTGTGTGTCTGTCTGTCTGTCTGTCTGTCCTAGGATGGGTTCCTCAGCCTCCCTGACCTGGAACTACAGGTTCAACTTTTTTATTTCCCGTCACAGGTGTCTAAGCGTCCAAGACACGATGATTAACCAAAGAAACTTTTTAGCATTTTTTTTTTCTTATTTCTAAGAACTTCAGATCATTTTTCCAGACCTTTAACCTCAGATGGTTGGGAAGGGTGTCTGTTGGTGAAGGGGGAGGCTTTGGGTAGCTTTTGGTGAGAAAGAGAGGCTGTGGTTACCTGTTGGTGAAGGAGAGAAGTTGTGGGTAGCTGTTGGTGAAGGAGAGAAGTTGTGGGTAGCTGTTGGTGAGAGAGGGAGGCTGTGGTTAGCTGTTGGTGAAGGAGAGAGGCTGTAGTTAGCTGTTGGTGAAGGAGAGAACTTGTGGGAAGCTGTTGGTGAGGGAGAGAGACTGTCGGTAGCTGTAGTTGTAGGATGAAGGAAAATTGTGCATAACAGCTGGCGAAGAAGGGGGAAGGCTATGCTGTTAGCGAGGGAGAATGGTTGTGATATTAACTGCTGGGGAGCTGTAGAAGAGTTGTAATGGATGGATCTGGATATAAGCTAGGAGTCAGAGGTCGTGGATTTACTAGCCCACCCTATAATAACTTCCTACTTCGTCTATATGTTGTAGTTTACAACCCTTTGGTAACCCCATGTTGTAGGCATCGGTGGATGATAATCTCTAACCTACGTTCCGTGCGCGTTCTACTCTGTATTTTGTATCCAATCTTTCGCACGTTCGTATATGCGTTCTCTAATGCATTTTGTTGTATGAATTCCGATGTCAATTTTCTTGTGCGTTAATTGTGCTACGGTCGTTATTCTTAAATGCATTCTGGGATGTAACCTCGTAGGTAGCTTAATGTGAATTCTCTCGTGCTTTAGAGTCTTTGTCGTGCTTTCCATTGCATTTTAAAAGTTAGGTTGTTACTTGGATTTAGGGAGACTGGAGCAAACACTAACGGGAGCTGTACCGTGGGATTACTCTGCGTTTTTACCACCATTTCAATATGCGTGATGCGTCTGTTTCAGCGCTCATCTCCGGGCTGTTCAGGAGTGCGTATATGCGTTAACGCCGCCTTGATTTCTACTGATTGTCCTGGGGTCGTGTGGGTGTGATCTTATGTGTTTTTGTTTCTTTTTTATTTCACTTCTTGATCTATATTCTGACATTCCTCTGGTCATGTTCCAGAATTCTTTCCCTTTCGCTCACACTCCTTTCATTAATACCTCTGTGTTTACTAACGAATGTAATTCTAAGCTATGCCACGGCAACTGTATTGACTGTATTCTGAACTATACCACTACAGCTGTATTCGTTGTATTCTAAGCAATACCACTACAGCTGTACTAACTATGAAACTACGCACGACTGGAAATAGCTATCTGTGACCCTATAGCTTTATTAATGTGTTTGACAAAATTATCAAATATCACAATATAGAAATGACAGTGTAACTATAGACTCCCATATTCTATGCATAATATTATGATTATAGATCTGTAACCCTATATAATTTACCTCAGTTGAATATGTTAGAGTAACACAAAACTTAAGATCGTTAAGTCTAGTCATTTCTCAACCTGTCGTGCATGTTATGAAGTCATGGGAATAGATATTATCCATTTGTATCAAAGATGTGATGTTATCTCCTTTCAAAATATGATTACTATAAAGGGGATGTTGTATCTGTCTACCTACACGAGTGAGTTTGTTAGGGAGGATGTTGTTGTGTGGGTGAGGACCTGAAATACTTAGATACAGAGACTTACGATACATGTTTATTGTGTAGGATAGGAATCCTGACCTCTTGAGCACGACGGTACGACCCTTGAGCACTACGATACGATCCTTGAGCACGAAGGTACGACTCTTGAGCACGGCGGTAAGACCCTTGCGACTTAAGGGTATGATATCATAGCCTTTGACTTGACCCCCTCAAGAATCAGGTCAGAGGTCACTTCACGTGAACGTCCCCCTCCCTCCCCGCCATGTTTCCGATATTGCGAAATTTATTGATCAATTTTCCCGCCAATTACCGACCAGCTTTGAGATTAATCGCTATGCATGATGCTCTGCCTCGGCTGATGCGTTACTCCCGTGAGTAACAACCACTCACGATTAAAACGATTAAAACAGTCTCTAGGAATGAATATTTTCGTTTTGTTTGGTCTACGAAATTATTCTTTAAAGCTGCCATTCTCATCTTAAACGTGACTCTCTACACTCACACGAGTCCCGGTTTACTCCGAGAATGGGCCTCCCGCCTCAACTCATCCTCACATACCGGCCAACAGGCACTCTTAGGCCGCATCGTGCAGCATTTTCCCAGAAATAGATATAATCTGTCATTGGGAACCCCAGGATGATAGAGCGGCAAGGTTGTGAGACATTATCGGAAGGACTCTATCTCTCTCGTCCTGCAAAAATAAACGGTTAACAGACAGGAAACAAAAGCGAGGGTCTGCGGGAGGACGGGAGGAGTGGAGTACTTGACATTCCCCAAAGGTACACCTGCTTTCTAGGGTACCACTGGCCTTCTGTCCCGTTAAGGACCATTCTTAGGGTCAAAACGTTGAGGATAATCCCCGAGGAGGACCCCAAAGAGGGTCGTAGACCCCAGTGTATGATTTTTGTGAAGTATCCTTTAGCCTCACCCCTCGACTTCTTGCAAGACACCTTTGGGAACATCTGGAACTGTCAACTTCCCCGCGAATTCCAAAGTGAAATGTCCTCAGAACTGCTCGTCTTCACAGCTTCGTCTCGAGTGTCCTGAAGTGGCATCGTCATGTCCGCTGAGGGCCTCTGATGACCTTGAGCTGAAGATCGCCAGCACGTGGGCCAAAGTCGAGTCTCATTTTCCTGGTGTCGTCGTCCTTGAAATGGCTTGTCGTTGTCTCTACCCCGTTTAGTAATACGGCTGTTTGTGGAGAGGGCCTTATTGGTGTGTCTGGCTGCCTTGCTCTGTGATTAGCCACTACTGCCTCCCGACGATCATGGCCAAATAAAGGCTAATTTAATCGTTGGGTCTCACACTGGGAGGACATGCAAGGCTCAAGTGTGTTCAGTGAAGGTATCTGACGTATACACCAGAGTTGCCACATCTACAGCCTCTCAGTCTGTGACATCAGGACCCCATCAGCATACGTGGGTACTACTCTCGTCCCCATCCACTGGGACGGCCACTTGACTATCGAGAATCTTGCCATTCAAGGTACAGACGCACATCAAAGGTCCAACAAGCGACTACATAATCGAGGAAGAATTCCTAGATCAAAACTACAATGAGTTCGCCGAAGTCCCTTTCGATCAGGGGCTGATTATAGTCACCAACCATTCTGATGAGATTACCTCACTCCCTCCCTCGCCTCCCTCTCCTCCTTCCCCTTCCTTCTACTCCTTTCTCCACTCCAGCTGCCTTCTGCCGCGTTAACTCGTGCAGTCAGCACGCCCTCCTGACACAGGTCCCTGGTTCCTCACCCCACCCCCCATCCCCCCAATGACTGTCGCTCAACTTTAATGTCACTATCAAGACCTCACGTTAGACCTAGAGGGACTCGGGGAACCTCTCCTGCCAGGATGCACCATTGATTTTTTATTATATCACGAAGCGGAAGCTGTTCCGACGGTCCTGAGTATGAAATATATATATATATATATATATATATATATATATATATATATATATATATATACACTACAGTGCCGCGTGCTGGGATGGCATGTCGATACCCTTTGTCACTTACTGTAAAGGAGAAAACTTTGTTTTTGTGAGAGCTACGGTCACGAATTTTGGGAAGTTTAAGGTTGTAACAAATACAGTGTTAGACAAAGAAAAATTCTAGGACACAGAATTATATTCCCTTGAATATTAATGAGCTTTTTCTTCGCCTTACATTTCACTTGTGGCGGGACTTTAGGCAACTCAAGGGCTGCATGCTTTTATCAAAACGTCACACAGCAACTTGTTAGGCAATTATATAACTGTCGGAGATTCGCGTACTCCAAAGTTATATTCTACTTTCAGAGAAAGATATGTGAAAACGTAATATCAATAAAAGTGGATTTATCACTATCTTTATTATCATTATTAATAACTAGTGCGGGCAAATGAGAGTCGTTCCTCCGGTCTGTGGTCTGAAACATCATGAAAAAATCGCGAGTCTTTTGAAAAGAAGACACTGGCAGGGAAGATGTCTAGAGGTATATGTGTACCTTCTAGATACGTAAGGTGTTCGTACGGTCATCGAGCGAGTCCTCCACCTGGTCGATATTACTTCAAGACGTCTCACGCGATGTCTACAGCAAAGCCATACATGGCTCCCCTCCCGGCACCGCTCTTTTAGCTTCCTCTGTCATTCAGGTCCCCGCGAGTGTATGTCAGTGTACAGGGAGAGCTTAATAGTACACCCAAACTAAGCCTTAAACCCAAATGAAACTAATATTAGACCAGTGATGCGTCAGATGTCTGTTTATGTTACGAGAACAGGACTCTGCCGGAGATGTAGTTAGGGGAGAAGGGCATTAGAAGGACAGTGGGAGAGATAAAGAGAGAGAAAGAGGAGTATGAGGGAAATTGTAGGAGGAAAATCACGGTTCTATACCACCACTCTCCTTGATGAGTGACTCACGCCCCTCTTCCACACTATGCCTGTTGGTCTTCGTCCCTCTGTCAACACTTCCCTCGATAGCTATTACTCTCTCTCTCTCTCTCTCTATCTATCTATCTTCTCCCGTCCTTCTCCCTGATATTCTTCGGCCTTTCCCTGTTTCGCTCTGTATATACATATCTGTATGTATTTCCCATTTCTCTCTGTTTATCTATATATCTCTCACCTCGTCTTTTTCTCTTCTTCTTCTTCTTTCATTAAGTTTGTTCCTCATTCATTTTGATGCATCTCAGGTACTTCAAATGCGCTTCGCTCGCCTCGTGTGGAGTTGCTGCCATGCACGCGTGATAAACTTTCCCCCTCGGCCGTAACCAGTTCAGTAGCAAGCAGTCGAGTGACTGTATATTCCTCTCATCTCACTTCCTCAAAGTTCTGAGCTTCTAAATTTAGCGTGACTGGTGATCTGGTTGGTCCCCGGACCTTACCTAAGGTTTCCCAATAAGATTAAACCTCTTATTGCGTGAGGGGAAAGAAGGTTAGATCACTTCTTTGGGATCTGGTGGATGAGGAGTCAATGCCCACGACGGAAGATGGGATGAATGGAGGCAGCGGCTTGCTTCCCATCTTGCAGAGTGGCGAGCTGAATGCTGCAACTGGTGTTTATGCCGTGTGAGTAGAGGCGGGCCCTGTTATGGCTGTACCGCTGCTGTTGCTGCTCTTTATTTATGTTTCATTTAAGGCCTATGTTCGATGAAGACTTTCTCTACTGAGTGGAGCCTTGGACGTGAGAAAGGAGTTCAAAAAAAAGTCTGTAATATTTCGTCCCAAGCTGCCATAACTATCAAAGTCCTATCACTCAAACACAGATCTGTTTTCCACTTTTATTTTCGCTTATTTTTCTCTTCGATGTGCAGGTCACTTGAATTTTTTTTTTTTTTTTTTGCTTTTCTCATAAAGTTTCTTTGTTTTCTTATTTTTCTGTTCATGTTTGGTAACTTCTTGTTTCCAATGACTTGACCTATCAGGCCATAGATATATATATATATTTCAAACTGGGACGATTGTTCAGTTAATTAGTTTCCTTCAGACTAGATTGAATATATGTCAGGCGAGGTGGACGCGATGGTGAAGTGAGGAGCTCCTTAACTGATTCTGTCTCACAAGTTGTGCCGTGGGAGAGCGACGTGGTGTGCCACACTGTCGAACCTCTCCAGCATCAGGTCACTGAACGGTGCCAAAGTGTCAGAGTGTGTCGAGTTTTAGCGCCTCAGGTGTCAGGGAGGCCAGGTTACCCAAGGGGGGTTATAAAGCGAGTCGTTCTCTACGCAAGGAAGTGTCGCAGATCCTCTGATGTTGTCTTAAGTAGTTCTGTCGCCCTGTCGTTGAGGTTCAAGGGGCGCTGGGTGTTATTAAAGAGGAACCTTACTGGGGCTTCCGAAGTTCACTCCTACCACCACCACCTATTCCTCCTCTTCCGCCTCCGCCTCCACCTTCTCCTCCTCCTCCTCCTCCTCCTCCAACAGCTTCACTCACAATAGGAAGGTCAAGGTTGAAGTGCATGCAGACGGAAACGAAAAAGCTTTCATTTCCCAGCAGACGTCGTACTGTATCTGTGCAGGGAAAGCCTCGGACCTGGGAGACGGTCCTAAACCAGGAACATCGATAGTTCATCAAAGTCCTGTGTATGATATTTGGAAGACCACAGTCCTTCCCTCAGGCGGAATCGGGAGACTGAGCCACAAGAACGTCGTAAACATTCATGACCACTTGTCCCAACTTACGAATTAAATAAATCATACCCCAAATGACAGCCCCAAAGTCGTAACTTATGAAAAGGTAACTAAAGCGGAAGGACTCAAGAATTTAGAGAAACCGTGGTATTTATCGCATTTACTGGTACTTGTGTGTGTGTGTGTGTGTGTGTGTGTGAAGTACTTGTAGCCCTACAGGTACTGACCTGGTATAACCTGTGGTTATAATGCGAAAAACAGCGCAACTTAAAGTAAGTATAGTCAATATAATACGACTAAGGTGCTTAATTTACCGTAAATTACCAGAACCTTGAAATTTATGATCGATTTGCGTCACGTATTGCAATACGTGATTACTACCGTTCGCCACTCGCCTGGGATTGGCTACCCTGTCGTGCTTTTAAAGGAAATATAACTTCGACTGATTGATTATTTCAGTTACTTGCCGCGTCAACAGCAAGGGTCATTAGCGACGAATGATCGATTACATCATTGCTTTGCGTAATGATATATGATGAGAGACGACCAAATCTTTCCAAATAAGTCGATAAGGAAATCGACGTGGGTGTGAAGAATAGATTATAGCACAGGTCCTATACTTCGGATATGAGAACAGAATCTTTCCCTTTCTCTCATATATAATGATCTAACCTTCTGTTCATCCATTCTAATCTTTCCACCGTCCCCAAAAAGCTTCGAAACGACCTAATGGTCTATTTCTGCTTGAATTCTTTTGTATTCCTTCGTTTAACGCTGACAAATACCCGCTGAAAATGCAGACTCTACCAGAAACAAAAGAGAAGAGACGTACCACAATGTTGGTCTGGCCATTATTCTATTTCGCATGACTTCCATGTCACATACAACATTTACACTCGTCGACAACGGTTGACATGCGTTTTTCAAAGGTCAGAGCTGAATTTAACAGAGGCAGAAGCAAACTAGTGTCAGTAATAACCAGCAAACGAAAATCGCGACGAAGTCTGGAGACATGTTGCGTATTTGAACGTTTGAAGTCTATGAGATCCACAGACTTGTTCAGGATGTTCATACTTGAACTTTAAGAGCAATGTAAGTCTGTATTACCCAAAGGTGGACAACAATATGTTAAAAACGTACGGAAATAGGTAAATAATGGGGCGTTGAAGCCTCATTCCTGAGCCAAAGTACAGAGTCAACGTATCTCCATATTTCTCATGCCTTCAGAAGTAACGAAAAACTTAAGTCAATATCATGGCCCTTGATTTATCACAGTCACTAATTCCCTAACCTTCTCTATATCCCTTCTACAATCTAAACTTCTCACCCTCAATAGATTCCACCCTGGCTGACGGCTCACCCCTCACCTTCGATGACACTCCTCTGACAGATCCCACATGTCCTCCTTCACCGCCACTAACTTCCTGACGTCTCACCTCAGAGCGGGGAGAACGGGTTCCTCTCTCCGGGAAGCCTTCGCACCTCACTCGCCGACGACACCTGCTCGGAGATCCTACGAGTTGAGCAGCGGGACGCCGAGGAGCAACACCAGAAGCAGACTGCCGTTGCAAAGCTCGTCTCCACACTTCAGGTGAGTACTAGGCCCGCTGGTTGGCTTCCTAGCTTCCTAGCTGACTTGCTGGCTGGTGCAGGGATGTTCTAGCTGTCGAATCGAAAAGAAATATTAATGGTTATGGTCAAAAACATAATGGTACTACACGAGAAAATGGCTGTGAAACTGAATGACTGCTACTATCTTTTCGTTTCGTTTACAGAAGTGTGAAAATTCTAAATTCGACATGGGGGAAACAGGAGAGTTGACGTTTGAAGGATACAGACAGAGGGTAACTGTTGAATGTCCTTGACGGGGTGAGCTATACATATGTGTGTGTGTGTGTGTGTGTGTATGGCTCTGGAGCTGCAGGTGAGGGCCATAACCTGGTTACCTCAAGTGGGCGAAATGAAAGGACGAGTTGACGGCAAGGTCCCTTGGCTGCTTACGGGTCAAAGACGTGAGGACAAGGTGAAGGGAGACTCGGTAGCTCCTCCTACTAGTTCAAGTATGAAGGACAAGGAGATAAGGGGACTATGTGGTTCCCACTAGTGGTTCAAGGTGTGGGGGAACTGAGAACCAAGTGAGGCGAAGCCTTCTGGCACCCCCTTCTCTCCTGTGCGTCAAGACGCATCAACAAGGTGGGATGAGGAGCCACTGTTGCTTCTAGGGTCAAAAAAAAAAAGAAAAGAAAAGAAAACTGGGAGGTAAATGGTCGTTACAGTCCTATCGATCGTTAAGAGGTGAAGGTCGTGTCACGGATGACGAGAACCAAGTTACAGGTTCTGCTGAATGTTTGGCTGTTCCCTATGGACCTCTCCTTGTCGCAGTTGGTTCCCGATGGTTCCGCCCGTCTCTTCAGAGAGAGTAAAGTGTGTGTTTGTCCAAGGGTAGGAGAGAGGTCAGGTCAGTAGGAGATCCAGTTTGCTGCTCTGTGCTTGCTTCCCGGTGGGCTAAGTATCGGTGATCGATTACCACTCCTGCTATTGATTCCTGCTTGCTGCCCGGGATAAGCCCCGTGTGCTAATTTGGAAGCATTTAGCGCAGTTTTCATCATGACAGATTTATCGACGTGCTGTCGATATTAACGATGGTTCTATGTAGGTTGTAGCTTGGGTGATGGTCAGAGCCACAGCTCCCTAAGTCCAACAAACGATCTTTTCACTAACTGTTACAATCTTTCGTCCTGCAAGAGAAGGGCCTCTTCCTCACTACACTTTCTTCGATAATCTTTCCCTGCATATAATTTCCTTTTGTTTTCTATGGAATTGAAACTTCCTTGCTTCAGAGAAATACTGTTCTGACTGTGTCTTTTGGAGATACCCGAGTGTAGATAAGTGCCATTAAAATCTTGAGGACAAACGTAAGCTCATACAGGAACTTACAACATTGCCAATTAGCAGTAGATCTACTATTCTCTGTAGCTGACAGGGAATGCTAAAACTCTTCAAACGCATAAGTACCAATTTCTCCTCTGTGTATAGATAGGCAACTATGAGACAGTCTGTGCTCGAGGCCTATATCAGTGTCCCAAGTAACCAGTGACAGACGTTTAGGTGTTTTGAACTAAAGGATCCGAACGAAGAAATCATTTTCGATACTCTTCTTAACCTCATTGTTCCTCTGCTGGTCCTCTTCCATATCTCCAGAGCTGTCCTTCTTTTGTTTTCGTGTTCTTCCTCTGCATTTAATCCTTAACTGTAGTTCCCCGTGTCGTCATCAGATTCCTGTGCGCCACATTAATAACTTCATCCTCATTGCTTTGACTGCCTCTAGTAAGTCCCTCGCCGTTCAGGTTTCCCAGTTAACACTTCTCCAGCTTACCGTGTTTTGCTTTACAGCTGCTGAGGAAGTGGGCGACAGGAAAGCAGCAGCAAGAACCGGAGCGGCCGGACAGCTTCCTGGAGAAGATGGCTATGGCCGGACAGGTGAGAGAGGCAGACGACTCCACACACACCTTCTGCTGCGGCGCCCTCAAGGGTTACTTCGCCATCGACACCACCAAGCCCGCACACTACAAAGTGAGTCACAGAGAAGACAGCAGGGAAAGGCGTAGCTAGGTAACTGGATGATATGGCGAGGGGGCGCTAGAAGCACTGGATGAAGTGAGAGGACATCATCATAAGGGAATATGGGTTGGGAGGTTTCGGAAGAATCAGGAGGAGGACTGACGGAAACTTAGTCATGGGGACTGGCAGGGATTGAGCCAAAGGGAAGATAGAACGATTAAAGGGACAGAGGACAATTAAGGGACAAGTAAAGGGATAATGAGGGAGGGGCAGTCGGCTGAGTTGGGACGACGAAGAGACAGAGGTCAACATGTCATCACACTACATGGTACGAAAGATATACCTGTCACTCTCACGTATGGCTTCCTCTCCTATCACCTCTGATCAACCACATATTAGACACAAACAACTTCCCTTGATTCTCCATCTGTTCCCTACCTCTTTACTATGGCTTCGCCCTCTGACTCCATCTCCATACTACTCCATCCTGTTCCTTCCCTGGTGTTACTAAAGTCACCATATTCTCACTGTGTTGCTCGTTATACTTAGTAAATTACTCCAGGTAGGTTGCTGGTAACAAGTTCTTTAATGTTTGCCTCGTGGCCTGAACGCATGAAGCGAGAAAATTGTATGGAAAAAGAAGTCCTTTCTGCACAGTGAGTATAAATGAGGTTGTCATGAGTTGTGGTGGCCTTGAGAACAGCTTGAAGTGAACTTCTGCTGGAGGCTGACGTGGAGAGACAGCAGGGTCAGGCCTCCCTAGAGCCTTCCGCTTCATCTCTTTACTTTTCCTTTTTTTCGTCGTTTTCTTGTGGTCTGGAATTTTCGCGGAGATGATGACATATTCACGTGTGTAAAATGATTCCATTCTAAGGCTTTTTTAAGAAAGAAATCCTGTCCATCGAGTCTCCTTCCCTTTTACACCCGCTTTAGGCAAGACTGTCCCCTCTTAACCTACTGTAAACTAGTCCACCATTACTGCTCCTTCACCCAACGTAATTTCGAGTAGTCTAGCAATCCACTTACTACTGACGCCCCTCTCACGTTCCTTCCTGCAGTGGCTGTTTGTGATGACAGCGGCGCTGCTGTACAACTGGGTCATGATCATCGGGAGGGCCGTGTTCTGGGAACTGCACAACCTCAGCCCGGCCCTCTGGCTCTGCCTGGACTACATCTGCGACGGAGTCTACGTTGTGGATATGGTCATCCGGGCCCATGAAGGTCAGTTTTCCAGCAGCCCTTCGTTGCCAGTGTTCAAAGCATTATTTTTTGTGGTTGCTAGTTATTTCCATAAACTGTTTTGATTCGTGGCAGTTATAAAATCTAATATAGTTTGTCTATTACTGTGCCCTCGATCTTGCTCGTTCCTATAACCATCAAGATGTCCCCTTCTCTGTACCAACTACGAATCACCCGTTTCTCTTCATACCACGACCTCCCTTCCATTTCTGTACCCTACACGAGCCTCCTCCCACATCTGTGCACCAAGTGTACTGACGTGTTGACCCGACTGGCAGGATACCTGGAGCAGGGGCTGATGGTGAAGGACCCGACGAAGCTTCGCAAGAACTACATCAAGTCGTGGGCGTTCCGGCTGGACCTCGTCTCCATCTTCCCTACAGACCTGCTCTACCTGGCCACCACCACTCACTGTGATAAACACGTGCCCTGCCCCGTCCTTGTCAGGATCAACAGGCTCATAAGGTGGGTAGAGAGGCATATAGAATGAGGGGTTCCTCTCCTGTGACTTGCCTTCTCCTGGCAGGGCTTCTCTTACGCAACTTGCATCATATTGAAGCAATTTTGGCTTCATTTAAACATCATTTACTGACTTTGTTACTTCATTCATTCGAACTTACTCCATGTGTTTCCATGTTAGGTTTGGTTCATCTCACGTTTCTTTTCTTATTCCACTTTACACACGTTCTTCATGTTGATCGTACCCACAACACCCACCACTAGTAATCACGGCAACAGCCACCTTAATCACCACTCACGTCCTCCCTTATGTAATTTTCTTATCTAAAATGTTGATCCTCTCTGTCCTCTCTTCATGAACTTGTTTTATCCAGTCTTCCACACCAGCTTAATGTTTTGTTTCCTTTCCTTTTCCTCTCTGCATCTACTCATCCGTGAAATTCCCTTTCATTCCATTTTCCTTACCATTCCATTAATTATCTATCGTCTGCATATCACCTTCCCAGCAACTCGTTTGGAGCTACATTCGCCCACTATTCCATCTCCTCCTTTCCTTGTCTCCCTCTACATACCATCACATCTTGCCTCCCTCCCTCCCTCCTTCCCACACAACATATCACCATACCTTGCTTTCCTCCTTACCAACAGAATCCCACGGATGGGCGAATTCTTCGACAAGACGGAGACCCGGACCAACTTTCCCAATGCCTTCCGGATCTGCAAGGTGGTCCTCTACATCCTGGTCATCATTCACTGGAACGCTTGCTTCTACTTCGCCATCTCTTATGCCATCGGCTTCGGCACTGATGGATGGGTCTACAAGAACATCACAATTGGTAGAAATGGCACCTTCTCCCACCAGTACATCTACAGGTAGGTCGATAGGATCTATGGTAGAGGGTAAGTGTCTAAAGTGATTATCTGGGTCTTTAGGTGAGTGGTTAGGTGATGTTTATTCTCTTTTACACGGTGGAAGGTGTTTAAGGAGTCTGGCAGGCTTTAAGACAGACTTAAGACAGGATGGTAATATGGAAAGTTCTTAGTGATGCTTTTACATAATATTTTTTCTGTGCAAATTTACGAAAATCTAAAATTTCATGAGATAATAAGATACTGAGGTAAGTCTGAGGTGGAATGAAAAGTTTCAGTATACCTTGTTGCCTACCTTAGCCATCAGCCCTGGCCTAACCTAACCACTACCTTACTGTAGCCCCCTTACCTTAACCACCAGGCCTTGCTAACTCCAGCCACCTCTTGGCAGCTTCTACTGGTCTACGCTGACGCTGACGACCATTGGGGAGACACCACAGCCAGAGAAGGACGTGGAGTACTTGTTTGTGGTAGTTGACTTCCTGGTAGGGGTGCTTATCTTCGCCACCATTGTCGGGAACGTTGGCTCCATGATCACCAACATGAACGCTGCCAGAGCTGACTTTCAGGTAAAAGAGGAATCCATAAGTGGATTTATACATGAATGGGTTTGGGTTGTGTGTGGATAAGTGTTGGGTTGTGTGTGGTTGGGTGTTAGAGTGTGTGTGGATAGGTGTTGGTTTCTGTGTGGATAGGTGTTGGTTTGTGTGGGGAGTGCCTGTAAGAGCAAATAGATGTTTGAATAGGTGTGCTCAGATGAGTGTATATAGGTGTGGTTTGTATTCACTCTGCAGTCAACCCAGCTGTTCATCCTCCTCTCAGGGCTGGTCAACAAACTGTGTACCTTGCTTGTTGTCAGGTTTGTGTGGGTGGAAATATAGTGTGTGTGGGTGGACATACGCGTTGTGCGTGTGTGTGTGTGTGTGTGTGTGTGTGTGTGTGTGTGTGTGTGTGTGTCTGTAAGTGTGGTGTGAATTTGCGAATATCTGAATATGAGTGTGGATATCTTCGATGGCTTTGAGAATGTCTGATATAACTTTCTGTGTATGTGTGTGTGTCTGTGTAAGTGTGGTGTGAATTTGTGAATATCTGAATATGAGTGTGGATATCTTAGATGGTTTTGAGAATGTCCAATATAACTTTCTGTATATGTGCGTGTGTGTGTGTGTGTGTGTGTGTGTGTGTGTGTGTGTGTGTGTGTGTGTGTGTGTGTGTGTGTGTGTG
>JAYMFT010061738.1:0-14886 GCA_038088735.1 Panulirus argus | reverse complement strand
CCCGGCCTTGATGTGGACTTTTGTCCGTGACTGGAGCCTTAAAAAAAAAAAAAAAAAAAAAAATCTTTTACACACACTCCCAAAGTCAGGAACCAACTTCTGCCACCAGCACCATGTCATCAGCAAACAAGAGACTCACCTCCCAGGCTCCCCAACCCCAAGCAGACTGCATATCTGCTCCTCTTTCCAAAACCCTCACATGCACGTCTCCACCAGCCCATCCATAAACAGAATAAATAGCTATGGTGACATTGCACACCCCTGCTGCAGACCCATCCTTACCTGGAACCACCCAACCTCCTCTCTACCCTCTCGTACACATGCCATACTCTCTTGATTAAAAACTTTTCTGTACAAACTTTTCACTGCTTCAATTAGCTTTGCCCCACACCATATATTCAAAACCCCTTCCACAAAGCATCTCTATCTACCCTACCATATGCTTTCTTCAGATCCAAAACTGCCATATATAAATTATCCTGTTTTTCTAAGTATTTCTCACACACATTCTTCTGAGCAAATACCTGATCCACACATCCTCTAACACCCCTAAACCACATTGTTCCTCCTCAGTATGATGTTCTGTGCATGCCACCACCCTCTCAACCATAACTTGTCCATACAACTTACCAAGTACACTCAGCAAACTAATACCTCTGTAATTTGAACACTCACCTTTATCCCCTAGGCCTTTATACAATGGCACTATAAAAGCATTCCACTAATCCTCAGGTACTTCATGATGACCTATATATACAATAAATATCCTACCTAGCAGTTAACAATGCAGTCACTCCCTTTCTAAAAAATTCAACAGCAATACGATCCACTCCAGCTGCCTCATCACATTTCATTTATTGCAAAGCTTTCACTGCCTCTTCCCTCTTCACTTTCCAAGACTCTCACTTCAAATAACTCTTCAACCCAAACACCCTACATCTGACAGTCTTTCATCTAACATATTCAACAATCCTTGAAAGCACTATCTCCATCTCTTCTTCATCTTATCACTGTCTATTACCACTTCCCCATTTGCTCCTTTCATCAATGTTGCCATTTGACCCGTTTTTCTCACACCATTATACTCCTTCCAAAACAAGTTATTCTTCCTGAAGTTTGCTGATATTCTGAGTATTCATCCCAACCCTTCTTTTCCTCTCCTAATCACTCACACTTCTTCCCTGTAAGATTTTTCTTTTTTAGCTGAGGCAGCTCAGACAACTTAATGCCCTAATCAAGGCCATCTTATAAATGTTATTTTCATATTGTTTTAATTCTTGATTGCCATATCCCATGTTAGGGAGGTAGCACTAGGAGCAGATGTAGAAAGGCCAAATCTGCTCACACCCATTCTCTAACTGTCATGTGTAGTGCACTGAAACAGCTCCATATCCACAACCATGCCCTACAGACCTTTCAATGGTTTGCCCCAGACATTTTACATGCCTTAGTTCAGTCAAGTGACAGCACACTTGGCCCCACATAACTTTACATGATTTACCCCACACATTTTACATGTCTTCGTTCAGTCCACTGACAGAACATCAACCCAAGTATATCACATAGTTCCAATTCATTCTATCCCATGCATGCCTTTCATCTGCAATATGGTCTCCCATTCTCCTTCTTCCCTCCACTTCTGACACATATGCCCTTTTTGTCAACCTTTCCTTGCTCATTCTCTTCATATGTCCAAATCATTTCAGCATACCCTCTAGCTGTTACGTGTAATGCACCAAAACAGCTCCCTATCCACAACCAGGCACCACATACCTTTCCATGGTTTACTCCAGATGTTTAACATGCCCTAGTTCAGTCCACTGACACTACACTAGGCCCCACTGATCTTTCCACGGTTTACCCTAGACATTTTACATGCCTTGGTGCAGTCCACTGACAGCATATCAGCCCCAGTATATAAACCACACTCTTTTTAATTACCACACATCTCTCTTACTCTTTCATTACTTACTTGATTAAACCATCTCACACCATATATTGTCCTCAAAATATTTCATGTCCAATACATCCACCCTCCTCCCCACAACCTTATCTACAGCCCATGCTTCACATCCATATAATATTGTTGGGACTACTATTCCTTCAAGCATACTCATTTTTGCCATCCCAGATAACGATCTCTATTTCCACACATTCTTCAGCACTCCAAGATTCTTCAACCCCATTTCCACACATTCTTCAGCACTTCAATATTCTTCAACCCTATTTCCACACACTCTTCAGCACTCCAAGATTCTTCAACCCCTGCCCCACCCTATGACTCACTTCCACTTCAATGGTTCCATTCACTGCCATGTTCAGTCTCAGGTATCTAAAATACTTCATTTCCTCCAAGTTTTCTCCATTGTAACTCTCACCCCAACTAACCTGTCCCCCAACCTGACTAAACCTTATAACCTTGCTTTTATTCACATTCTTTCTCAACTTCCTCCTTTCACACATACTTCCAAACTCAGTCAACAACTTCTGCAGTTTCTCACTTGAATCTGGCACCAGTGCTGTAACAATAACCAGCAAGAAAGAACTGACTTACTTCCCATGCCCTCTCATCCCACACAGGCTACAACTCGCCCCTCTCCAAGACTCTCGCATTTACCTCACTCAACAACCCCATCAGTAAACAAATTGAACAACCACGGTGACATCACAAATACCTGCCACATCATCCCCTGTATACCACATCGCTTCAATTCACTCTACCCCACACATGCCTTCCACCCTCCTGCATATTCAGGCCGCAATCATTCAAAATCTTTCTTACTCCATCCCGTCATCTCCTATCTGGTCTTCCCTTCTTCTTGTTCCCTTCACTTTTGACACATATATCCTCTTCACACCCTATTCAGCTCTCTCAACCATGCTCTTCTTATTACCACACTATCTCTCTCTTATCCTTGCTTTACTTATACAGTCATCCCTCCTCAAACCACATATCGTTTTAAGACATTTCAATTCCAACACATCAACTCTCCTCCATACATTCTCATTTATAGTCCATACCTCACTTCCACACAACATTCTTGGAACAACTATATCTTCAAATATACTCATATTGCCCTCATTGGTAACAACCTTGCTTTCCACACAATCCTCTATACTTCCAGCACCTTCATCAACTCGCCCATCCTATGACTCACATTCACTTCCATTGTTCCATTTGCTGCTATTTGCCCCCCTTTATCAGACCCTACAATTTCCTCTCAACCTCCTGCAGCTTTCTCTTGTACATCTCCCAATAAACTGTATCCTTCCCTACAGTATCACCCATACTCCTCTTTTTTCTCTTTTACTAGCAACTTTAATTTATCATCCCACCACTCACTAATTTTTCTCAACCAACATGCTTCAACTTCACTTACTTATCAGTACCCATCCATCAAGCAAAAATGAAAAGTGAAACATTCATTTTGCAAGTTGCATATTAAAAATTAAATTCTCAGAAAAATCTTTTTAAAAACTTTATTCCTGGAAAAAAAGAGGTAACTCCTTAAATTCATAAATATGACAAACAATAAGCAAGTACATCAAAGAAGAGTATAGCTTTAGAACACCCAAGATAAGCTCCAAGCTGCTTCCTTAAATGCTTGCATAACTTTTCATAAATGAATCTGGGGAAAAATAGTCTAGTTTCTGCAATACTTTTACAGTTCTACAACAAAAATCCAAGAAACTACTGAAGCTTCAGCCAACTTCCCTTACCTATAGCAAAATAATCAGAACCTCTACCATACACCTGATAGTGTTGTAATGTATGAAAATCCTTATCACCCATCATTCCAATAATTATAAAGTTCTTGTATTTAAGATTTCCTATATCCACCAGCAAGAAATGCATATTGTAATAGTCCACAAAAAACTTTGTACACCCCTCCATATATTTTCAAAGGCAATATCACACCTACATTTTGGTACATTGCTATCTCTCCTTGGGCCACAATCAGCATTTTCAGACTTCTGGGTATGGAAGCGGCAAGGTTCCTGAAGTATTTTAGGTCCATAGGTACTTAATCTCCTGAATGAGGTGAGGCACTGATGAGGCATTGCAAGAAGCAAGCTTGACTTTCATCTGGTTCCTGCAGTTCTTGATTGGGTTGATGTCTGGGAGTTCCTGGGCCACTCAAGCTGATGAATATTTTTCTCTGATAACCAATTCATCACCTTTCTAGCCTTATGGCAGGGGGAATTACCTTGTATAAAGTGATCATACCCATGAACCTCATGAAAAGGAAGCAGATGGTCCTCTAGCACCATGATGTACCACCCTCCATTCACTGTAGTACTTTTAGGTAAGAATTACAACCCTTCCCAACTCACTGCACCACTACAGCATCATCATACTATCTGGGTGTTCCACAGTCTTCACTGTGAAATGAGAGTCATACCATCAAGCACCTTCCAGACTTCTCACCCTACCCTGTCTTCACTGCACACACTTAAAGAACCTTCCATCACAAAACATCACCTTACTCCACTGTTGCTCACTCCAGTCTTTGCATTTCTTTGCAAAAGGGTGTCACTTGCATTTCATTTCTTTCATAAGCAGGGCTTTGGCAGCTGGCTTGCAGTAGGGGCTTTTTGAGAGATGTGTCCTCAAAGTTTTGGATGGTTTTTCTTGTGTTTGATGGCTGAAATGAAGGGTTGCTTCAACACTTTTCATCTTACGAGTGTATGCGTAGATCTAGAATTCTTCCTTGGGTGATCAGGAATAGGTTTTGGTAGCGAGATGATGTTGTCAGGGAAGCCATGAGCACTGGCAAGCAGCTGCCTGATCATGTGTTCTGAGCACCTAGTGCATCAAATAATCTCATGTGTACCCACATTTTCTTGTTTCCATGTTTTATGTGGACACTAGTAACAAGCAACCTTATGGTTCTGTCTGACTTGTATCAGTCAACTCTCAATGTTTTTTGAAAGGTCACACTACTAAGAAGTTCATGATGCCAATGCTCATTGGTATCATTTCAGTCTTCCTCTCTGAACTTAAGCTGCTTTCCATTACTACTAATTCACACACATTACATGGGCTAATCTCACCTTTGGCTATCTAATAAATCCTATACTTAAGGCATCAAACACCATCTCAATATGGATGGAAAGAAATGAAAAATAAACAAGTTTCACTAATTCTGTATCAAGAAACACACTTTTATAAACAAATGCAAAAAGGAGTGGGGCATGCTGATCGGATGGGAGAATATGATACTGGTTCATCAACTGTCTATGATATTTCAACTAAGAAAGAACAGCTATTCAAGCTACTGCTGAATCATAAGAAGCTGATACTAAGGAATTGACCCTAGCTAAACCTAACTACGTGCAACTAGACAATAATATACCAATGACATAAAACAAAATAATCTGAAAATGCATAAGTTTCAAGTCGACTGAAACCTGATTTATAAATTTTTTCAATCTTAGTTGTTTAATACATATTAGTGAACCAATTATAGATATACTTAAAATAAACCTTAGCATGAAATTTGAAAAATCTTTCCATTAACTAACAAAGGTAAACATTCTTGTAAGTGGCACGTCGTCATACACAGCACAGTCTTGGTCCAGCAGGCGCCATGTACTTGCATTGCCTATATAACAAAGTTTATTTTTTACAACAGTTAAGAATTAGTCAAACTCATATAATGATATGCAACCCCTTGTAGTTACAACATACTTGAAAAAAAAACATTTTCAATCATAAATCTTACTCAATGCTTTTCTCCTTTAACAATATAATATTTCAAGATTTGTGAAGGTGTCTTTATACCCATCTTGCATTTTATAAAGATGTCATGGCAAAATGCTTTTTGATTAACATCCCATCCATTGACAAAATGCCTTTCAATTCATGTCTCACTCACTGGAAGTGTGCTCGTAAACTACGATGTGTACATAAACACACACTCTTCCCACAGATTGTCTATCTTTTTTTTTAAAGTTGGAGGTTCCAGTCAAGGACAAAAGTCCACATCAAGGCTGGGCCTTAACTGAAATATAAAGAGGTTAATGAAAGGGAAAAGACTGAGCATGGTAAAATATTTAGAAATCTTGGAAGAAGTGAAAAACCTGTCTCTTAAAAAGTACCATGTCATACTTATTGGAAAAGACATGAGAGGGTAGAAGAGTCCCAAACCTCAAGATGAACAGAAAGAAACAGTTATCAAAACAGCCCAACCTCAACATGCCAATAGCCAGATAGTAATCATGACACAGCAGCTTGCTAAGTATACTAGGGTCAAACTAGTGGTGCAGGTACACAAGCAACCAGCTCTTGGAAGCAAAAACCAAAGTAACACCTAAAGAAAAAGGAAAGTGAACCAGTATTATGGCACACAGGAAGTCGATCAAGTTTTGAAGTTATCCTGGGAGAGGTGATAAGTTGGACTGCTTTTGACTCACCTCTGTCAAAAAAGGTTGCAAAGCTAGAACCACCCTAGATGTGAGAGCAGTTTTCTAAACAAGGACAAATCAATGCTCTGTATAAATAAAACAACTGTTTCAAAGAAAAGAAATTTGACACCAAGGCAGACTTAGCTATTTCCAAAATGTGGGGTTTCCAAGACAGTGTAGACATTACAGTAATAACAAGTATGATCACTGATTCAAGAGTGGAATCACAGATCCGTCAAAGGAGAAAGGAAAGTTAAGAGGAATTTTCAAGAAAGATGGGCAGAAACTGAGATACCCAGTCCAAGTCTGAGTTTAATAAGGAAGTTGTGTTGAAGGAGCATGATCTGAAGGATGTGGAGGAATGCAATGTTGATTCATCAGCACCGGAGAACATTCAGTCATTTGCTTGAAGGACACTGCTGATGATGGGGAAAGGAGTAGAAGCTGATCCACTGACAACCATGGAGATAGATCATCCAGACAGGACGCTAGATTTGAGGGAGCAAAGTAAGGTAGGGAATTCATATGAAGGGAGCTTAAGTGACGAGACTCTCATGCCACACCCTCTTAAAAGCTTTGGATATATCAAAATGTTTCAAGGATGATGACCAAACATTATTAGGCTGAGAAAGAATATCACCAGTGGATCTCATCTTATGGATGCCATACTGTTGATCAGAGGAGACTGAGATTCAAGATATCTAAGGATATGGGAGTACAGGAGGGATTCAAAGACTTTGGAATAGTAGATATCAAAGTAACATGATGATAGTTGGAGGGGCTTGAAAGGTCTGCACTTGTTCAAACTATTTCCTGACTCCAAAGTAATCATAGCCACTTCATTATGTCTGTTAAGAATACTACAGGTACTCAAAAGTACATGATGTAAAGCTATCACTCTAGATGTAAAATTTAAGGTGCTTAGGAAGTTTGACAACGGCAAGGAAGTTGTGGACATCAACTTTTTTTAAAAGAAAATTACTGAGGAAGGAGGTCATACGCCTTAACAAGTGTTTAATATGGTCAAAACTGGCCCATTTGGTAAAAATATTTAGGGCAAGACATTCAAAGCAAGGAAGTAAAGACTGCTGCAGGGTTAAAAGCAGACAAAGATCACTTAAAGCTTCGACTAAAAGGGAATGCTGCGGGAGATTTTGAGCTTCAGTCCTTGCTAGTGTTTCATTCATAATCTTCCAGAACTATGAAGGGCTATATAAAGTTCACATTACCTGCAATTTGGCAACAGTTGCTGAATCTGATGCCAATGCTTAGTGACATTATTACAGTCTTGAACCACCACCAAATCTAATGCCCCCTACCCCCTCTCCCTCCCAAAACCCTCTCTTCACACCATATCAGTCCACCACCACCTAAAGCCCTTATCTAAACATCTTCTGTTTTCATAAGATATCATCTTTAACTGGTTTGCTTGGGTGGTAAGTCATTCTCAGACTAAGTCACTGAGTTTATATTCCATAAGTAAGACTTAGAAATGGGAAATTAGTGCTAAGGAATGCATCCCCATCCCTTACAAAATGGATTTCAACTGCACATATGCAAACTATTCACATAACAACAAGTTTTCCAAGAAATCAGCTTTGTCACTATATGATGGGTGTCAGTAATAAGTTTTTCTATTATGACCGTTTCCGATGATTGTGTTACTGACACGAGTATTCTTCTATCCAAAGACTGAGAGGTTTAAGACTAAAAATCAAAATATTTTCAATCATTACTTATATATACAGGATGATGGATAGAGAAGTTAATATCTACTGAAAATGCTCCTTTGTTGAAACATGTTGAACAAAATAAAAATTTGTGATATGTTTAAATCTATATCTAACTCTGATGCCTGTTCCCTTCTGGAACTCCCTCAAGAGGGTGGCCAAAGGAATAGAGCCTCCATAACTAGTAAACTCCAGTGCCGCTTAAGCCTTTAGTGCCTCACCCTTAACAGGTCACTGACAGAGAGCCAGTCTAGTGCAGTGTTTGCAAAGGCTCCTACCTAATGTTCCTACAGACTATTTCTACCCAATTTTCCTATCTACTACTTCTACCTGATGTTTTGTTTTTACCTAATTGTCCTACCGAAATGTTTCTACATACTACTTCTATCTGTTGTTCCTATCATTCTGCCAAAATGCAGGGCTAGCACATAACACTCAACACAGGAAATCTAGCATTACAAAGAATGAGCTGTATTAGTCAATATTTTCAAATGTGACAGGGAGAGATATTTTGTATGTGGACAGAATGCCAACAGTCTACGTGTAGGTGGATCAGAGGAGTGCAACTTGACAACCAATGAAGTGCTGGCTCTCTATGCAGCAATCACTAGCCCTCCTGATACCCAGGCAGGCAGTACTGGTAATATACCTCCCTGGTAGTTAAATGCCTACCAACTACTACCTACAGATATGTTTGAATAGCTTACAAAAGCCACAAATCAGTTACCACTGATGATACCTGATCAACGCATTCAGAAACAAATACTGAAATACAATTATTAACTAAATCTTATCTTACTGAGATTATGATAAGAACATTAGCTGAAGAACCTAAACCACAAAGTGTAGGCTCCTGGGTGAAAAAAAAAATTATTCAACTTTAACATGAAAAAGAAGACATGAATGTTTTTATCTTGCAACTATTGTCTCACCTTCAGCATACATGAATATAAGAAAGCAAATGAGAATAAAGAACTTCAAATATCTGGAGAAATGCCCAGTTCATACAACTCTTACATATACTCTTACAGGATTACAGTTCATGTTCCATGAGCACAAAACACTGGCACAAGTCATACAAAGCCCTGGCAACCCCCTATCAAATAACATTATACTTAATCTTACAATTTTCAGGGATTTACAATTAAAGGCATCTCTGCTATTAAGACCGGCAAAACTAAAAAAATAAGGCTGGTCAACTGATGACAGTTATTTTTAACGAGATACAGTCTATACTTGTCATTTACCGGTGTGCTATACAAATATAGAAAACTACCAGGTATCATTAGAGGGGAAAAGGAAGTTAACTGATGGGAATTTCCTGAGCTATCTGTCTATCTAAATCTCTGACACCTGTTCCAATTGGAACTCCCTCAAAGGGGTGGCCATGGCAACAGAGTCTCCATAACTAGTGAACTTCTACATTCCTATCTTCTATATGATACAATGGAAAATTTCTTGTGTTTGACAGTAAAATATATGTGAATGTTTAATATCAGTTAATAAGGGAATATATTTCTATACTAAATCAGCATCAATTATACAACAAAGAAGGAATATTCAGGAAATCTAACATTAAAAACTCTGATTTCAAACAAAAACAATTCAATTACACTTGAACTAAATCATCGTATTTCATTCCCATTTCATGTGGTCTCATTATTTCTTGATTCCAATCTCTATAATGGTTCATTGATGAATGAATGGTCATTATAGGCATAAAAGACTCTAAATATAATTCAAATTTACATGCTTTGAATCTAAACTTGTATTTCTTGAACATTTATGGTAACTCATGCTCCACAGCCTTGTAAGGACTGGAAACATACCATGCATTGGTTTGAAAATTCTTCACATCCTAAACAATAATGATGAATTAATTAGCAAAATTTAATCTACCAGTTAAAAAATTTTCTATTATTAAATCTTTACATTTTCTGAAGATATATCATCCCTTTCACCCTCTTAATGTTTTCTTTCATAACCAAACAATATTTGGTGAATAGCAACTCATCTTTTTAGCTTCACTGATCAATTGAAAATGCGGTGCAAGTCCTTTTTAAAATGAGTATCATCAAAGCAGTAAATTACATTTGTTTGTCTTATTTCACAAACAAATAATTTTCAAGATCACTGAAAAGATTTAAGCCTAAGAATATGACACGAGGAAGGTATCTTTTAATATGTAGGAAATGCAACAAATAATCAGAATTACCAACCATGCCGAAACGACTGAAGTAAAACATCATTTCAAATTCCAGTAAACCTAAAGGTAGCAATACTTTTTTGCAATCTGTATATTTAAAAACAAATATGAGCAAACAATTTTCATGTGACTATGTACAACTCAAGTGGGTGCTGATGTTCAGCCAAATATTTTCACAAACAAAAAAAGAGGAATTCAGCCATACCAAAATATTGTACAAATGTTAATAAATAATACTACCATATATTTCCCTTGAGGAAAAATACCATGGCACTTGTAATATACAAAACTAAAAAATGTTGCAAAAGTAACTGCATCTATGGTAACAAACTAAAAATATCCAAGTTCAGTGAAGAAATCATAAACAGACAATTTAAACCAGGATAAAATAAAACAAATGAAAAACCTCTGGAAGAGAACACCTTAAACATCTACAGCCCAAGACTCTTCAACACTTGCCTGCAATTATCAGAAACACCATGAGACGCACAGAAGAGAAGTTTAAGAGTGCCCAGGACAAATACCTATAAAGTTTACCAGACCATCCAGGCTGTAGGGCCTATGTACGATTATGGGCAGCAGCTTCCAACAGCTAGGTCGATCAATGACCCAACCCAATAGCCTGAGACAAACCTGAGCAGTAGGTGCAGAAGACCTCTGACAACTTCACCAAGCATTTATCTAGTGTGGTTTACTTGAAATTTCAGAGAAAGCAGTAGTGTAGTTAAATAATTCATACACTAGAAAAAAGGTACAGTAAGTGAACCTAAAGCTGCTGTCTAAACAGCCACATCACTCAGCATGTGTTAGCAATATGTTAGTGTATGTAAGTTAAGTAGAGTACTGAAACGAACTTGATTTTCATGAGAAACGTAATTCTGATATTTTCTATCAAAATTGCTTCTATACACACAGGATCACAAAATTCACATGATCCCATAAACTCATCAACATTCATATCTGAGAAAGAGAAAGACAAAAAGAAAGCCATATTTGTGTGTGGGGTACTAAAACTCCGGTGCACACACTGCATATTACCTGTTCAATTTAGCAAACCCACTAACCAATTACAGAAATGGATACAATGAAGTCAACAAAAAACATATTATCACACCCCACTCACCAGTACTCTCACTGACAGTGCGTCCAGAGGTCCTCAAGTAAGCACATCATGGTATGGTTGCCTGTGTTCCTCCTATCTTTTGGTCAACATTTCCCCATAGGATGCTGGAAAGCACAAGCATGTTACTCTACCACTAACAGACAAATAAGCAGATAAAAGTATTAGTATTACCCAGACAGTCCAAGATTATAGCAATGGTGAGGCCTACAAAGCACAATACAGAATATGTACCTAATACCAGTTGACAGCATGCCACAAGAGATGGAAAAAAGAATCTTAATAATGGAAAAGTATTATTTCAAGTGTTAGAAGAATCCATGTTACAAAATGCACAGACAAATGAATAAATTCAGATTATCATTTCAAATTGTAATTAAGAAGGAAACTACAAGAGAGGGAGAGGGGGAATGAAAAAGTTCCACAGAACAGTGGAATCCTTTCCATTCTCGCTGTGGGTTTTGCCACATAACAGGATCTGGCAAAGTTCCTATGGCTGATCCTGAGCTTATTTCATTTCTTTCTTCATCACTACAAGATGGTTATCACTAAATATCTCTACTGTCAGGTACAAAATGCCAGGAAGACTAAACAGTTTTTTGAAGGATTTACCATAAAAAAGTTATGAAGACGGAAAAAAATATTTCATGTACTACAGGCAGTAAGGAATATAAGCATGCTTCCAGCAAACTAAAGAAAATACCAATTTTAAAGATAGATATCACATGCTTTCCAATATGTACTATTTGTGATCCATATAGTGCAGATGAAACAGTAAACTTTTCAGGAATTAACCAAAAATGTGTCTCAAATCTTTCATTTCCTAAAGAAGCAAGAGGTCATATCAAGACTTTTATTTCAAACTCCCTGTAATTTCGCTGTAATCTAACACCCATATACCTATGACAGAACTTGCTATATAATCTACTATCTGAAGCATAAAATCTTTTCTTTCATCAGTCATTATATCTGTTTTCATGACTATCGTTTTAATACCTTCCAGAGCTAACATCCCAGATGCTCAGTAAAGTGTTATCACAGCTTGAAAGAAGGTGGCAAGAACATCAAGTGAGGCTTCGACAAAATCTATGACCAGAATTTAAGAAATACAAAGCTGTTAAGAAGAAAGCAACTTCAAAATTGCTTGATAAACTATATGAAAATAAAATCACTACATGAAAACCAATTTACAGACTACAATAATATACTTCCTATATACAGCATTGCAAAACTATAAAAAAAACAATCAATGCAAGTAATACTATCAATATAGAATCCAGAGAGTAAATGGATTATCTTGACTACACAAGATCACTATGAATCAGGACTGCCAACACACAGAAATAACGACAAAATTCTATATAACCATTGTAATCATGTTCATAATGCAACAAGGCATTAAAATGCTTTATGACATGACTAGCAAGACGTGAAAATCTGGATATTTTCACCTCAGGCGTGTCCCGGATATGGGCCTTTAACTCGAAAAATACTGACCTAACCAACCTGGTGCAAACTTCAAATAATAAAGGATCAATAATTTAACTTTAAACGAATGGCTGTCTAAAAACAACTCATCTCTGTCTTCATGTCTCTTGAAGAGATCTTCTCAGAGAATACTAATAATACAGATGTGCAGAGACAGCTAAAGCAAGGAAAGCAACGGTAATCATTAAACCAACAAGGGCGGGATGAGACCAGACGAACCTGGTAATAACCAGGCAGTTGGGGTAATGGGGGTAAGAGAGACACATCCATTAACGCCAGACGTAACCAATCAACCCCACCGTCCATCACCTTCCCTTATCTTAGTGTATAAAACCAAATCATAGTACACATCTTTTTTTTAATAAATATTTGATCATACGTGATTAGCGCGAATTTCGAGCCAAAAGTAACGCTCTCCATCAGTAGGTCCTACCTTGGGACGAACAACAATGCAAACATACGGATTCTGTAATGGAGGTTCTAAATTCTGATGCTATTGACACGTCTGCTATCAGCAGTAAGTCTCTTTTACCAGATTTAAACCTAAAAATAGAATAGAAAATATATCATGATATCGAACTGATGTTTACAAGCAAACGATATATGAAATCTTGCGTAAAACTAACGGCTGTTGGTAGCGGTCCTTTCACTGTTACATGACTCGGATCTGTTGACGTGACGCCATATTGGATGCTTGTAAACAGCGTTTGTCCGATTACGATCTCAAGTTGTTATTGTTCGATTGCATAAGATTTGCCCTGATGACGGGAATTTGCATTCTTACCGATTTTTTTGTTAACTAAATTAAGTCAATGAAAAATAAAAAATATCTCTGAATTATGATATTGGTACTTGCTCTAAAATTCATCCCAATATTCATACAGCGATAACGAACTTCATCACTTTCTCACATTAAATGTACTTACATGAATATCGTTACAATTTTCAAAATAGATGAATGTAATCCTAATATATTGATTCATTGCAAATGTGTAACGGTAAAAAAAGGTAGAATTCTGATATTAATCTATAGGTTAAAAATAATCCAACCAATACAATATGTTAATTTAGTCTACATGGGACTAACGGCTAATTTGTGGGACAGGGAGGGAGCTCTATATCTTAGACTTTCTCTGCTTTAAAAGAGCTTTTTCAAGGTTTTTTTATGCTCCTAACATTCATAGCTTCATCACTTACTTGGATATATTTGCAAACATAAAATATGAGTGAGTGAGTTTATTTTGGCGAAAAATATATTCCAGTTTCAGTAGACCCAGCTGATTGCGAGAAGTAGATATAATGTCAAAAAATCAGGTTATTATAAGTCATTATCTTTTTATGGTGACCGACATAATACGGGCAAAATAGGTGTTGTGCCATGGACCTTTTCTTTTTTTTTGACGTATCTCTGAATTATATGCTTTTCCCAAATTAAAATACAGTTCTCCGGCGTGTATCCATCATGAAATGAATTTATTCGGGACACAGTCATTCATCACATTTCATATAATACACATCCACCAAAGACCCTATGACACTACGGTTACATGGGCCGAGTTCACACCCATGACCTGTGCCAATAATGGCACACCCGAGAACGGACTGTCATTAACAAGAGCCCAAGCCAGGCTTAGTCTTGGCGAATTTTAAAACACACACACACACACACACACACACACATTATCTGTGCCAACACACATAAATCTAATAAATCTATGTAATTAACTTTTCCAGTACTGAAGGACCAATTCAATACGCTCTCTCTAGTTTGCGTCCATATTTTCGCCCACACACAAAAATCTACGTGATAAGCTTTTCCAGCACTAAAGCGTCAGCATACCTGTTGGCTATCACTTTTCTGCCATTGACGATATCTTTTTTTAATGATAGCCGAGATGGCACGGGTTATTAAATCAAGTCCACCTCATTAATGC
>JAYMFT010061727.1:0-14886 GCA_038088735.1 Panulirus argus | reverse complement strand
GAGAGAGAGAGAGAGAGAGAGAGAGAGAGAGAGAGAGAGAGAGAGAGAGAGAGAGAGAGAGTCGTGGTTCAGTAGGGAATGTCACCAGACCCCTGTCTTGTAGAGCCGCTGTAAGTCCCATAAAGAATCATTCCAGCGTAACTCCTGCTTAACTGGAAGTAGGAGTTGGGTAAGAGTCATGGGAAGCTTCTGCTTCGATGCTCATTACAACGATCTAGCTTTAGACGACGGCAGAGGCTAAGTGGAGGCAAGACATTAAAAAGTCATCTGGTCTCTCTCTCTCTCTCTCTCTCTCTCTCTCTCTCTCTCTCTCTCTCTGTAAACACCACCGTCTTATACAAGTCCATCATTAAGACTGTGCTGAAGGAACGTGGAGTAAGAGGCCGGGAACAAGGACCCTCCACCCACCCACCCACCCACCCACCCACACACACACACACACACACACACACATGAAAAAAATCAGGTCATTGAGGTCAGTTTCCCTGCAGGGTGACTGGCGGCCGCAGCTGTCCCTGCTGCCTGGAGGGATGGAGACAGGGAGAGTGTGGAGTGAACCAGGACACCACAGAAGGAAAGGGAGAATATGAAAGATAAAGAAAGACGAGGAATATGGAAAATGTGAGGAACAAGAACAGAAACGAATTCATCTTCCTCAGGTCCACACCACAACCATGACACAAGTGCACCATCCATCCTAACATACAGACACCATAAAGTCCTTTGATAATCCATCCAGGCAAGATTATAACAGAATAATCCATCATCCGTTACAGACAGATTACTCTCCCGTAATAATCGCCTGAGAGAGTGTACAAAAATATCTTCCGATGTATTAATTAGAGAATACACAGGCGGCTTTTGAGTGATTAAATCCACCCACGTGTTGTTAGGATGAAAGGTTGAAATATCATTCTTTATTTTCTCTTTATTACCTTCCTGTGTCCGGGAGCACACGGGAGTGTATATATATTGCAACAGATGATTGTTATTTACGTGGCATAAAGGCCTTCCTCTGTCACGCAACATGGCTACCAAGAACATTAACGCCATCATCAAACATCTCGCTAAAGACGTGGAGAGAATGTTACTGGAGAGAGTTGGTAGGAATATTACAGGTGAGAGTTGCTGGGAATATTGCAGGTAAGAGTTGGTAGGAATATTACAGGCGAGAGGTGGTAAGAATATCACAGGTGAGAGGTGGTAGGAAAATAATAGGTAAGAGGCGGTTAGGAATATTACAAGTGAGAGGTGGAAGGAATATTGCAAGCGAGAGGCGGTAGGAATATTACAGGTGAGAGGTGGTAAGAATACATCTCATGAGGATTAGTCGTAATATTGGAAGTGGGGGGATTTGTGGGACTATTACAAGTTGGGAGAAATACGACAGGCAAGAGTTAGTAGGAATCAACGGTTTGGAATTGATGGCAATATCATGGGTGAGAATAGGAATATTACAGGTGAGGGGTGGTGGGAATACTACAGGTGAAAGTTGGCGCGAATATCTCAGATCAAGATGAGTTTCAGGAACGCTCCTAACCTACTTCTTGTTGTTATTGAAGCTGCCAAACGGTCCATCAGTACATAAAACTCCTTTCCATCCCTTCGTCCACCTGTGCCCCTGCTCATCTTCGACACTGCTATATTGACCAAGAACCTGAGCGAAAAATTAGAGGCACACTTAGAAAGGTGGAAGCGTCAGCAAGTGTAGCTCTCTAATTTGCTGGAAATTTCTTCTTGACTGGGGATTTTAAATGTAGATAGATGAGTTGGGTTACCTGAAAATCAGTACAGAAGCAATGAGATGTGGAGGTATGAATCTCTTTTGGCATAAATTCGGAAAACCCTCTGAACCAACACAGCAGGAGACAGATTTACGACCCAGAGGAACTGGTCCACCACAGAGATCATCCCGTTCGTCTTTGCAGGTACTGGAGAGAGAAAACACCATTAGTGAAGCAGCTTTTGGGGAGAGGCATTACGAGGTGCTTCGGGTAGATAAGGAAGCAACAGCAGAAGCAGATGCGAAAGGAGTTACAGTAGACGAGACGAAGTTGAACAACTTCCCTGGGAACACGAACTGGGATCTCCAAGTTCACGGCCTGAGTAAAACAGGGAGTTGTAGGAGGGTCTTTGAAGTGTACCAAGAGGGAATTAGCAGACGGGCACCTGTGGTTTGCGGCAGGAGGGGACAGAGATCAAAGAGACCTGGTTGAACAAGTGGCATCGAGGGGCAAAGGATATCCAGAAAGTATATTCTACAGACAAGATGTAGAAAGCACAACATGAACGCCCTCACTCAACGCTACAAGAACGACGACGAGTTAAAATCACAGAATAAAAAGAGTGACTGGAAAAAAAAAAAGGAAATCCACACTGATAAGACCAGGGAACTATAGGAAGCACAACCATAAATCTATCAGATGGAAAGCCAACAGATTCAGGGAACTAAGGACAAAGGATCGGTGATGTGGAGACAGACACATGTAAGGTAATGACTCACACAGACTCGTGCTACTCAGGCGAATGCGCAGAGACCGGCGTGAGGCAGTTAACAGTAAAGCAATTGTGAAAATTCTTTATACATCAAAGGCCAACTTCCCTATCGAAAGCAGTTAATGAACGGATAGAAAAAACAATAGGAAACATTAATGTCTGCTTGGGATGTAAAAAGTTCTTAAATGTGAGGTAACATGGACTCATATGAAGATATTTGTGCCTTACCAGTATATCAGATTTCTACGGCAGGGTAAGCAGTTGCTGTATAGAGAGGGACGGATGGTTTATGTGTTTTAAGACTTTCTGAAGGCATTAGGTATTGTCCCCAGAGGAGACTGATGAAACTTTCCAAGGTCAGAATGAGAGGAAGGCAGACTCAATGGAACGAAAACTACCAAATGCGAGGGGACAAAAAGAAAGTGGAGTACATAAATTAAGAAAAGTGTCCCTACTACAAAAGATGTCCAGTATAAACTCCACGGCTGACGCCTGACAGTCAATCCTGAGTTGATAGTTGTGAGCCAGAAAGTTTGTGAATCTATCCTCAAGCAGGATGGAGAACTGGATTGAGTTGAATGGCCTCAGAGGAAAGGTGACCCTCGTCCAGCTGGGGTAAAGTGACTGATGTTCTCCAACAGGGCTCTGTTCTTGGTCCTCTTTTGTCTCCGGTGTCCGTAAATGACTCGGCAGAGAGGACTGAGTCATACCCAGAAGTATGATGATGATGACAAGATTATTAGAGAATGTATGACGAGATTTTTTGGATATAAAGCCATGGAAATATCTTTTGGTTGTTAACTGGAGGGAGAGGCTTTGGGAGTTGAAGAATTTGGGAGAGGTTTTGTTGGAGGGTTCTTTGGAGTGTGGTGAAGAAGAGAAAGCTAAGAAAAGAGAAAGGAAAGAAGAAGGTTGATTAAGTCCTCCATTATCATTCTTAACGATTTGCCTTTGTAACTGCTTGTATGGAGCCTTAGACAGGCCACAGAACTGGTCAGATAGATGACGTGTAAATTTCAACTCAAGCAAATGTAAAACACTGAAGATGGAGAACAGACCAGATTCTAACTATCACCTTTTATGAAGCAAAGTTTAGGTGATTACCTTCGAGAGGGATCTAGCCCTCAAACTGCTCAGTCCCCTCCCATGCAAAAGAAAGAATACCAAAAGTTCTTTTTACTTTATGAAATGATAAGTTTGCATGCATGCCAAAGTAACAGAAAATACAGAGAAAGTTATATTTTCACATTTGCGTTAGCCTGGTGCAGTGCAGCTGAGTGTGCAGAGGGGTGTGAATAGTAGGTTCTGACAGCTCCCCGATAAGAGATGAAGATATGCAGATGATTTTCTTTCTTCCTGTTGAATTTCTTTCCCTCACTGTCACCCTATATCATACATAGGCACGGCGTTATTGGCAAAAAACGTAAATCCGTTCAAGAAATATTACAGTTTTGACTCATGCATTCAGTATGAGGGAGATTGGCCGGCAAGTGTGTAGAGGATACTGAGGGATATATTTTCTTCTTTATAGTGAACGCTTTACTATCATTCCAAACACAAGTACAGCGATAGTAGTGAATAACATATATATGTTGGGATATATCGAACCTTCCACGCTACAAATAAATGCGAAGACCTCGAATGGCTGGCACACGTGGGGAGGATACTGCAGGCGCTTTTTCTTGATAGATTTTCTCTCTCTTTGCCTGTCGTCTGCTATCAAAGTCCTCCATCATCCGAGGATTACGCAGAGGGAAAAATACGTGCTGTTGCTACGTATCTTTTTGCCATGAAGGTGAGGACAGTTGGGACGCCTCCTTTTGCAGACCTTCAGCGTTGAACAGTCTCGTTGAAATAACTCTTACGAGTCACTTATTTCTTGTTATATGTTATCTTATTTCTTCTTATTTCCAATATGTTATCTTGTTCTCTCTCCTCACCATCTGATACATATCACAAGTGATCTTCCTGATAACACAGGTCATCCAGCGACCTACGTATTTCCTGCGGGGCCGTCACGTACCCAAGACCTGCATGTCAGGGCCGTCTGCATCTATGGGTGGTTGTACGGGTACTGAGGAGGGCAGGATGTTTTCTCTCGTCCTGCTGGTGATGGGAGAGACCTCTGTAGGCTACTAATGGTACTCTAAGTCAGCTGCATACCTAAACAGAGGCGGGGAAAGTTAAATCATGACGTGAGAAAGGAAGCTTCCCTTCCATGGTTGTTAGATGATGCTGGGAGCAGTCTAAGGGCTGGGAGGTAGACAGAGAATCTAACTTGCCACCAGAAAACATCTTGGGGGAAAGTAAGAAATTAAACCATATGTCAGCCATTCTGAAAATTGCTGTCAAGTCTGGGGAAACCAGAAAAAAAAAGAAAAATAGGTTAGAATGGATGCGTGAAAATACTCCCGGAAAATGCTCTCACAATGAAAATTAAGCGGAGACATGGAACATGCTGAGCGAAGATGAAGCGAATGCAAGAACGAAAAATGAAACAAGAATAGAAATGATAGTGAAAGACGCAGGGCCTTCGGGGAGCAGATGTCCCTTTCCATTAAGAAAATAGGCAACCGTAAAAAGTAATTACACACACACACACACACACACACACACACACACACACATTTCTTATCCCACACAGTAAACGACAGCCTGGGCCATAGGTGTCAGCCTCGGGTCTCAGGGGAAATTACCACAGTGTGGTCAGGTCTTAACGTATGGCAGCGCAGGGGCAGGTGTTGAGAGCGTGGCACTCGCTGGGCGGATCTTGTTAACTCCCAAAATGGGGGAGTCTAGTTCTTTTTTTTTTTTTTTACCCTCAACACCAGAATGTGTCATCACAATCTTTTATACACGTTGAACCAAGGACGGAGATGCAGGCAGTTTATTATAGATGGGTATGTGTATGTGTATGGCAGCAATGTAGAGGTCAGCAGCTGGCCGCTGTTTATATGTTAATAAGTACAACATAAGTTACATGAATGTGTATTCAGTTTATCTAAGTAAAGCAATACATTACACGTGTGGAACACTAGAGTGTATCAGAGAATCTGTGGTGTTGCAGTATTCTTCAAGCCATTCCGTATCACATCAACAAGATGCCTCCGGCCATGAGTGTATCAGAAGGCCAGATCATCTAGGGTGTTGTAATGTCCTGCAGGTTCCTCTGTGTCTTACACTATCCTCCTCCTCCCGTCCCTGAGTGATTAAAGCCAACAATGACTTGTGTGGATGAATGATGACATCCGCTCTTTTCATTCTATTGCCTTCTCGTGTCGAGAATCACCCAGAAGGATGATTATTACGAGAGATGATTATCATTTATGTACCACTGAGGCCTTCCTGTGTCACGCAGCTTGGCGGCCAAGAATTATTATCGTATATTGGCACGCAAAGGTTACATATGTGGGTCAGCCTACCATGGGCTACTGCTTCACGCTGTGAAGGGGATGCAGAAACCAAGTTTCTTTGGCGCCAGCAGGAAGGTTTCATCAATGCTAACAGTTCCGAAAGCCTCCCTAGCTACCCGTTGGCAGAGGGCGCTGGCGAGAGGCAACGGGTATTTAATGCGCGAAAGGGAAGCACCGAAAACAAGAGGCCTGGTGTGTGATGGAAATCTCAACCGACGTGACATGCGTTTAGCAAGAAGGTTCTCACAGAACCTCTCCCAAGGCTGTGTTAACCATTTCCTCAATGTTCTAGGGTCAGACACCCCCCTGCAACCTCTTGCGGACAGAGACTTGGAAAATAAGACTTTTCTTTATGAACCTGTGGATCACTGAGAGTCCGAAAGCGGTGGGAATAGACGTCTGGAAGGAGGACATTATTGCTAGTTGGTGCAAGCGGCTGGCGCCTCTCTTGGAGAATTTGTGCCATGGTACACTGATGGCGCAGCCGTCTTATATATCAGTTCTTGTTATGGTCCTGATGTTGTGGACGATGATGTAACCAGGTTAGCCAATAATCTGGCATTAGTCGGCAGTGTAGATAGACGCTGGTCTCGCAGCCAGGATGGGGGAGAATTCATACTATAGCGGGGAGTGTGGATTCGGAAGTCATCCTCAGAGTGACTTTTGAGTGCCGTGATGAGGAAGGAGTTACGGACAGGTGTCTTTACCCATGACAGCGAGGCAGGCGTTGCCTGGGAGAGGAGTTGTAACAGGGCCCGATGGCGTCAGTTGTCAGACAAACAGTTCACTTCACTCAAATGTTTCACGGAGAAGCACGGCTGCCACAGACAGATAACAGAGTATAACGCAAGCTAATTCAGTTGTAAATATAGAATGTTCACATAAGTAAATGCATTGTACTCTACAGGACGACATGACAACCAGTATACATGTGGTATGTCAATTACTGTATTGCTGTAACTATTCATCAATGCTCAACCGAGTTCGTATCGAATAAAGCATTCCATTTACTGCCCCCCTGTTTATCTAGATGTACCTAACTCGAGTGCTTATGCAAAGAGTGGAAATATCCAGCTCACCCTAATCTTCCGTAATCAGTTAACTAGTAACAATCGTGGCCTCCCAGTTCTGTAATATCTGTAATACTTCAACAGTGTATTTTCAGCCAGTTGGCTGCCTGAAGCCAATAAGCCGTTATTTCCTTACTCAGTATTTGTCTATTTATTTATAGCTAATAGAAATATAGCAATGTTGTAGTTCCTTTTCACAAAGGGATATCTAATGGTACAATGATAAATATGAGCATTTAGAATAAGCAAGATCTATGTTACTCGTTCGATTGAGCCTATGTATCTGCTGTGCAAATTTGTCCCTGTTTGGATTAGCGCTATATTAGTATGAGATTCATCTCCTATGAGATTACTACCACGGTGATTACATAACCTGTCTTCTACTGAAATATTCAGATATGTACCAGTCACTACAGTAATCTAATATTGTTAATTCTGAGATTACATAATTCAGCTCGACAGTTCTTCACCAATCTGACGAAATCTTCCGTGAACTGAAAATCATCTTCATATGTTATATGTATACACATAATGACATATTATTCATGTCAGTAAACTACTGAGCAATCCACTTATCTATGAGATTAATCTCATTGCTTTATTAAACCATACCAGTTGTAGAACCTCTCGCCTTATCCATACGCCAAACATGCCACAGTTATTAAGATGCGACCTAATTTCATTCATCCATAGTGACTTAAGCTTATTCTGAAAATCTAGTTTTAAAAGACAGTGGTACATTATGTAATTCATCTTACACAAGTTAACCACTTATTAGCCTTTCCCAGTAATCCACAATTTTACAAATCATTTGAATCTTAAAATAGCCACCTAATTCTCCATACACCGTAGCGTACTGTGTGGTCGTTGGCAACTCAAGGGTGGGCCGTTTTGATAATTGTTTCTTACCCTACACCTCGAAGCTTTGAAATTCTCTACTCTCTCACGTGTTTCCTAATAACTATGACCTGGCTTTTTTAGAAGACAGGTTTTTTCACTTCCTCCAAAATTCGTAAATACTCTTCTTTGTCTCTTCTTTTTTCTTTCATTTAACCTCTTCATATTTCAAGTAAGGAGCGTGACTTCAACCTCCAAAATGAAAAAAAAAGAGTATGAAATACGTGAATTCTTCTTACAAACTAGCATATGTTTTAAAGATTTCATTTGGAGAGTCTATAGTTCTTTTCCATTATGATTTCCCCAGACTTTACATCCATGCCTCATAATTGACAATATCGCGTGTTTAAGAGGCCAGATCGCTGGGCATTATCTAACTAAGCCACATATCTCTACCACTGTTCTTGTGGCCTGCTGCTTACGTTCCTGTCGACTTTAGATTAACCATTATAGTTTAGCAATGACCTTAAATACTTCTATTCGCGTACATTTTCAACTTTTCCCCCTTACAGGAACCTAAAAATCATACTAACCCACTGTATATTTACCCTTACGAAATGCTGGTATTTTTCATATCTCTACAAATAATCTTTAACTTCCAATCATTTCAAAATTTCTGCATAGCATTAAGAGCGGCTGTTATCCCTTCTCCAAAGATTGCATATATAGCTGTGTCATCCATATGCACTGATACAAGTAGTTTTAGCATCAATTTCAACCATTCAAAGTGAAAGCTATATTTTTATAATGCTTTCAATTAAATACTCTTCAAGGACATTTACATACAAGGAAAACAGCAATGGAGGGAGATTCTGCCCCTGACTGACTCCTCTACAACTCAAAAAATATTCCAATACTTTTTGGGTATGACAAACACAGGATTGTATATCTATCTAACTGCAGTGATAACTTTGCCATTAAATGCCTTATTTTGCCAGTTTCCGCCACAAGCCACCCCACGATACGAATTCGAAATCTCTCTTATAATAAAAATACATAGTCAATTTTTTTTTCTCCTACAAACAGATGATTTGTCGTGGGATATCTCTGCCGGAAACATACTTGTATCTCTATAGAAATATAATTTTCTACAAGAAAGAAAAAAAATAGATAACTTTACATTCAACGGATATGCAGATGATTTATCCATACATCATACTAGTGTCCTGCATCCATGATTTTAGTATTACGCCTAACAATTTCATTTTCATAAGTGGGAATTACTATACTACTCAACCATTCTCCTGGTAGATCAGAATTATCTATTACCGTATCAAACAATTTAAAACACAAGGGGCATATCAAATGTTTGATAGTCTTGTAAGTTGATAATATCATTAAGTCCCAGAGCGTTATTACTATCTAGGTTTGTGATGCATTTTTACATCATCCTCTTTAATTATATCATCAAGTGTGCAGCTGCGTGTAAATTAATTAGGACAAGGGAATCCAAATGTAATTCTCATGGTGTAGCTTAAGCAAATTGCAATTACATTATCCTATACAGATCTGATAAGTAATATGGCTTACCCTGGCCTTTACGAGCCTCCTGACCCGATTATCCATAGGGTCCACTGATGCAGAGCACATCGTCTGGAGTCTCGTCTCCGTGGAATCACACCCTGATGATGGCCGACACGATCTCAGGCACTGTTGTGCGTCCTGCACCCCTGAGCCCGGCTCTAACTCTCTATGGAGTTAACGTTCGGTAAGTTTCCGGACCATTTGAGGAAAATTATTTCGCCCTCTCCCAAAAATTTCATAATCTATCTGGACGCGTGGCGTGGTGCCAGGCCCTGCTGGAAGGCCCCTTCTCCATTGAGGGTACGGACTCACAAGAGGTAGAGGTAATATTCTGTTGAAAAATTCATTATATATATTTTTCGCTCTTCATCAGCGGGGATATGGAGTTCAGGGCTGCAGGACTCTCTTCTCTGAAGGATGTTCTGGGTCCTGGTAAGTGAGTCCTGCTGGTAGTGCTACAACATGGTATCTCCCTCACAACCCTTGATCTTTGACACCACTTTTAACCATGGTTTTAGCACACCACTTCTTATACTTCTCTTGTCTATTGTAATCTCGAAATGTGTTTTCCTTCATGAGAACTCTCAACAGGTGCTACACTACAAGCCTCCTGGTTCTTCTTCAAGGAGTACTCGTTATTCGTCGTATATGTGAAGCATCAAAATCCACTCCTGCAGATGCTAGATCCCACTGATGATCTACGCAAGTGGTCTTTGAGTCGTTCATACTATTCTTTTGTTATCATGGGTTGTTTTCGTCAACAGCGTCTTTCCCACTGGGGTATGACAGAGCTAATATTTTTAATTCTAACTCATCTTCACGCACCCGAACTCCCATAGGAGTTAGGTGGGGAGATTATGATTTTGGAGCCAGAGTCTTCCGGGTTGTAGTATGTTGCAGGAGATGAGGTGGTGAGATGGAGATGCTGTAGCTACAGGAGTATAATGAGGAGACGGTAAAGTTCGAGCTGCAGAGAGACGGTAATTTTCTAAACTGGAGGAGCTGGATGAGGAGATGGTAATGTTGTAGTTGTCTGGCTGAAAGATGTTGATGTTGGAACTACAGGATTGTTAGGCTTGGACGTTCCTGGTCTGGGTCTTTATATAAATTCTAACATTGGAAGTTACCGTTAACTGATTATCTGTAAAGACTTTAATCGGTATCATTTACGGGTCTCTCAGGTCGAGTACACAAGTTCGAACCCTGGTTGTTGCGGTAGCCAGTCCACAGTCAACGCAGCTGTTCATCCACTCTTACGGGTTGGTCGATAAAATGGGTACCTGGCTTAGGCTAGGTATATATAGATATATAGCGTTAATGATATGACCTTGACTGGGGCTTCTGTCGCTCGTGCCGTCTCAGCTAACACTAAAAGGAAAAGAAAATCCCTTGATTAGACACACATCCTTCCTGTTATGATTAAAAGGTTATTCTGTACACCGCAATATATCTGACGATAATAGAAAACGCAGTTTTACAGGGTGATTATAAGCCTATTTAATCCACTAAATATTTAAGCCATAAAAAAAAAAAGGGTTGCTGGGAATGACAGGTGTGTTGCTACACCCTGTTGCTCTAGGATTATTCCAACCGTAAATTTTCGCTAATGGGGAAACAGAAGGGCGAAATTGTGTTGTTCGACAGATACGTTTTTTTGTTTTTTTTCATTAGGGAACGAAATTGAACATGATTAGCATTCCTGATCTGTTGAAATGTGTACAGTCTGCGTAGGTTTTTTGAGAGTCACATCCCCACCACTCCTGACAACACAGCCTTTTCCTCTTCCTCTCTACCAACATTTACACCACAGTCGTTGCCAACAGTCCCTGTCAAATCTAATCCGTTTGTCCCTGTCGAATTCAGCATTCCATTCTGCCAACACAGATCTCTTATTATAACCAATAATACCAGCCCCGTTCCCTGACAACATTACCCTCTTCAATCCTGCCAACACTACCATGTTCCTTCATTACCACCTGTACCGTTAAATCTCCCCAGCCAAGGCTGTTTTTTTTTTCTTTTTTCTAAATGGCTTCAAACTTATAAATGTGTGTGTTACGTCTGACCCATTTAAGTTGATGGAACACGAGCAACAGATCGGGCTAGCTATGGGACTCACCATCGAGCGACGTCCGAGCCTACATATTCATGGAGACGTTGGAGGAAGAGCTCTAGAAGAACAACAGAGGTAACACGAAAACCTGGATGAGATATGTGGATGATGTGCTGGTCACTGTCCCAAGAAAACACGACAAACAACATGAAAACATACAATTCGCAGTAGAAGAGGAAGGAGACGGTAGCAAACTACTGTTCTTGGTCGCACTGATATCTAAGAGGGGATGACTGAGAGCAGTTTTCAGTCTACAGGAAGTAAACCAACAGAGATGACCACTCACAATTATTTTTCAGCTCACAACGGCAGGGTCCAAGCAGGCAAAGGTGGAGAGAGATTCTTTCTAAGGAGAGGGAGTTTAAGCAGATAACGGACGTCTTCAGAAAACGTTAATGTCCCGGTAAGCATATTGGTGAAGCTGAAGGAGAAGGTGAGGAAAATCATGGAAAAGAGCAGGAGCAAATAGAGGAGTGAAGAGGAGGAGAGAAAATATATGGTGGATCCTAGCACTAGGAGAGCAAGTCCCGCTGGGAGACTTCTCAGCGGCGCCTCCACAGACACAGCAATAGATCAGGAACCAAGGCAGTGAAGGACAAAAGACCGAAGCATACACAAAAAGGGAAGCGTGGAGCGCAGGATTCCATGCGGAGGATACAACAAAATGTACGCGAGAGAGACGTATAGAGGCATGGAAACAAGGACAAGGGAACGCAAAAATGACGTGAGAAACAACGAAATGCCCAACTCGGCAGAGGTACATTTAGAACAAGCATGACATCTCCCTAGATAAGAGGAGGCACAAATCATCAGTAAAGTCTTGGACAGACAGAAGAGTTATGGCGGTGGAAGCAGCCTAGGTGATAACATCAACACAGTAGCAGGGAGTTGTAGGTGGGCTTCAGCCGCAGCCACTCTGGTGGGCGGAGTGTGATCGAATACGAGAGGTCAGGAGAGGGGAACTGACCAATCATGGAGCGTCAAGCAGAAGCGTTAACCCTCTTATGAGGAAGACAACTGTCGAAACTTTGAAAATCAAATCTTGATTAGCAACAACTCCTTTCTCAATGTTACTTTCCTATCGCATACTCTCCTGTTGGATTGCCACATGGATGTGAGGATGACGTTATATATGGAGCATCTGTTATCCTGGAGATGGATTAGAATCTTTTATTGGAGCAGCTTGGGTCTCGTCACTGTATTGGAACGGCTGAAAGCCCGGTTATGAACAAAGCACTTATGAAAACTGCTCAGAAAAAGAGAACCTTTTACTCTCCACAGCTGTGGATAAGGACTTGCACCAGCCACCACAGCTGTGGAAGAAGGCCTGCACCAGCCACCACAGCTGTGGAAGAAGGCCTGCACCAGCCACCACAGCTGTGGTTGAGCTCCACCACCTGGTTGTCAACAGCCGTCCATCAGGCCGTAGCCTGAGCACAAACCCAGACTGACCCACACACATTCTCAGCCATCAGCGGCATCGAATACAGTCTCCGTCTTCCTATTCTTAAGGCAAACACACACACACACAAAAAAAATCAATCAGAATCTCTTAACGTTGATGGTTGGCAAGATTCGCAGTGAAATCAAAGTGTTTGTGGCGCTGGCTATCGAAGCTGAGAGAGAGAGAGAGAGAGAGAGAGAGAATCACGAACGCCAAGTGAGCAAATGATTCTTTTGTCTATGGCTAACACTGACAGTGACTCTGAGGACCGATACTCACGGTGGCCAGATCACTATACACGACTGCAATAATTCAGTCAGTTCATCTGCATAGCAGCCAATGCATCTCCTCCTAAATGCCTAAGCCACTGGTCCGTGTAAGAACGGTTAACCACGCATCCAGAGTCTTGCCAATTTTTGAATAATTTAGCCGCCAACCTCTCCATCGGGAACATTACGGAACGCTGAATAAACCCCCGCCTCATTGGAAGAGACCGTAGTGGATTTCCCTCGTAATGGGTTTAGGAATTTTTTCACGAGCTGGGACGTGGCCCGAGAGCATCAGCATAATACCCAGACCCGACCTCGCTGTGGTCTGATGTTTGTCTTCCTTTTGTCCGATGGTATAATTTTCTTTTTTTTGGCAAACAAATGATTCGTTGGGAAATGTTACCCCTCTCTCTCTCTCTCTCTCTCTCTCTCTCTCTCTCTCTCTCTCTCTCTCTCTCTCTCTCTCTCTGGGCTGCTTCGCTGTGAATTACGTGTATTCTTACTTTCTTATATTACATTAATTAACAACTCTGCCCTGTCTGTCTGTCCGTATATCTGTCGATTTCATTTTTCCTCTCTCTCGCTATTCAAATACGAGTATCCTTTTATATGCATTCATATGCAGCCATCCTCCAATTTATTTTCTGCATATGTTGGCCACATTAATATTTATCAGTCTACTGTCATTGTTTGTTATTCCTGTATAGTTGGACGTCTATCTTCTTTCCTCATTCTTCTCTCTAACCTTGACTGTTTAAACCCACATGAACCCTTACGCCCTCTTCCGTCAACAGGGACCCGGAGAAGGGGCTTGCGTAACAGCTCTTCTCCGTCACACCAGCAACGACGGCGTTCAGTCTAGAGTGAGGAGGAATGCCTAGGATTGCCGCCCAGGTGGTGCAAAAGGTTAGGGAGAGTAGGGACTGTGTGTGGTACGCAAGGACTGGATAGATAAACGGTGGGAAGGATAGGCAGATATGCGGTGTGCAGACGCGGGAAAGTTGAACAGACGACTTTTGGCGTGACCAACATATGTAGCATTACAGGTACAACAAAACAGTACAAGATCGTAAGGCACTTGGAATACGATCCTCATTATCTAAAAATATGTTCTATACCACAGCGGAACTTGAAGATTATCCCCACTGACATCCGTGGCAAAAATTCCTGAACTAGTTTTTCCACTTTTTTTTTTTTCTCCCTCAGTGTGAGGCTCCGGTTACCCAAGAATAGGGGCGAAAAGTAAGCGATATCTTTACTACCTGCTGTGGGAGGAGAGGACAGGCGGGGTAGCTGGGGTAAGTGTCGACCAATATGTCGATAAATGAAATTGGAAAGCTATTGGAATTTTAAGTTTTCTTAATGAACTGAATAATGTGAAGTGTTTATAGTCTTCATTGTGTATTCATGGTTTTCACGACGTAGGTCATACATTTTTAGTTCTGGTGTTGAGTGCTATGATGTTATGCTCGAAGCATTACTAAATAACTGATGTTCGTCAGGCTTTGGTATTATTGTTATATTGCTCTCTCGCTTCTCAAAGAATGAGTCAGTCTATCTGTCTATCTTACTATCTATGTATCTATGTATCTATCTATCTATCTATCTATCTATCTATCTATCTATCTATATATATATATATATATATATATATATATAT
>JAYMFT010061716.1:0-14887 GCA_038088735.1 Panulirus argus | reverse complement strand
GAACCTTTGCCCCCTCCCCCACCCTATGACTCACTTCCGCTTCCATGGTTCCATTTGCTGCCAAGTCCACTCCCAGACACCTAAAACACTTCACTTCCTCCAGTTTTTCTCCATTCAAACTCACATCCCACCAAACCAAACAAGCGGCAAAAAGATGGCCTTGATTAGGGCCTCAGTTGCCCAAGAGGTTTCAGATAACATAAAAAAGAAATATAATTTATCCGTATGCACGTAATTTCAAATGTTGTTTGTTTCTGCCCCTCCCATGAAACATAGGAATGGAGTTAAGGATGACAGAGAGATATATAGATAGATAGATAGATAGATAGATAGATAGATAAATAGAGAGATATATAAATAGATAGATAGAAAGAAAAACAGATAGATCTATAAATAGATACACAAATAGATAGCCAGAGATATAGATGGCGGATAACCTATAAAAGAATGACTATGAATGCACCAATCTATAACACCGCCAACGATCTCAAGCAAACATTACCTTGCCTCTGGTGTCCCATTGAATGCTAAACATGTTGGTGCCTCGACCTGACAGTCATGATAGTGAAGCAAGCCCCAGGAAGATATATTCTCGCAATGAATGCACGCTAAACGCTAGATCTAAGCGATGAATTGTGTTTCCGTCTTCCCAGAACGAATAAATCTTTTTTTATGGGATATCCCTATTCCTAAATCTGGGAATCCCAGTCTGGTACATTGTTTCCTGGTCAAGTCGAATCCTGGGCGATGTTTGAGTCTTCAAGCGGATGGCCGTCTCTCCTTGCCCGCTAGATAATGCTGTGCTACGCATCAGGCGCAACATACTTTGTCACGAATGTCGTCATCTGAGACGCTCAGTATGCTGAAAGCAGCCATCAGAGTTCGCGCATTTTATCTGTTGATCTGGGTACGTATCTTCCCTTACAGCGTTAAAGGCACAGTCTTTGCGAACGTAATTCAGTTGATGATTCACTGCGAAGGTAATGCGATGGCTGGATTTTCAGTGTCTCGTATCCTCCAAGAATTTCCGAAGGGGTTTTTAGAGGTAAATCTTCCTGCGTCTGGCAGAAGAACCGCGACCGCTGCCGCGTCTCTCTAAAAACTTTACCGAGGAAACCTGAGGCGACGAGTAGAAGTTTCCTGCAATAACTTTAGCAACCACCGCCAGAAATCTACGTTTGTCAAGCCAGACTAACTATTTAGCTATCATACATCAACAAAACCTATTGACCGAACACGTATAAGCTATTTTCAAAATGGCTTTTAGATTATGAGGATGATAATTCAAGCCTAAGTAAATACAAAAACGTGATAAACGCGAGTATTAGGTGCAGGCTTGTGGCTGCCACGACGGCAACGCCACCTATAAAATAAACAAAGTTAGAGGACACCGCGTTCATGGATGGGCAGCCAACCGCCTCCTGCCTGTTGCTGGTGCAAGCAAATGAGCTTATCATGGCGCATCTCCGGCAAGAGAGAATACCTCCATGTTGCCGTCATGCCCCCTGTCGCCTGCATTCCCCTCGATAATGGATATTGGCTCTTGAATCACACGCAGATCAATATCCTTCCCATAGTAGTCTTTCGCCCTCCACGGTCACCAGAGTCCTCAAATGTTTGCTTCAGCAGGACTTTTAAAAGCAGTCATATCGCTGTGGCTCGTACTGAGGAGAAAAATAATATCAGTGAATCATCATGTCACTGATTCATGCAAGCACTCGACTAATCAACGTAAGTGATGGTTGGCATTCATTTCCTACGACCAATTTGCCCCGGCGACGATTCATGTCATTATAGTCATTATGCGTTGAGATGATTATCAGTGGTACAAACAAGTACTGGTTACTGATAATCAATCTGTTGCCGACTAGAAGTATATACAGGGACGGAAAACAAATCTTCTGAGTTAGTTAACCACGTTCCTGATGATAAATAAGTGAACGATAATCTGTCTCAAAAGACCTCAGGACCTTCCTTTCCCCACTGGCAAAGCCTTGGACTGGAGAGCTTCCATTCCTTCATTAATTAGCATTGGTTTATAATTGAAAATTGCTCTTTTTCTTTTTTTCTCTCTCTCTCCTTCTCTGTGCTTTCATAGACTCTTAAGATTTTGCTGCTATCAAATTCCCGGACTTAATTTTTCGCCGGAGATGATGACCAGTAAGCTGACTCCTTGTAACCCTTTGTCTTTTTTGCCCTCATTCGCTACCATCGCTGTCACAGCATTAGCTTAAATCCAGATATAAGAGCTAAATTAACTCTGGCTACAAAGCACGCCTGAATGATAGTACACTGTGCGTTCAGTAGGGATGGTGCAGAGGCTTAGACACAGGCCACTCAGCACCACATTTCCAACAGGTAAATTTCTAGAGGACGTCTGAAGCGTCAGATGAGTTTTACCTCAATCACCACGTTCTTAAGTGCTCACATGGGTCCTCGGCCGGACGTCTAACGTTACTGTACCAGTGACTTGAGCCTTAACAGTAAAGACAGACACGACATCTCGACTGAAAACATCACGTCTGTTAGCGAAGATAACACAATGTGATGAGCTGAACAGAATGCGACGATACAAATACCGGAATGTGGAGAAACACCGCCAGGAGAGAGAATGCAAGTGCTTCAGTGGTGATCGGCAGCTTCCATGACAGGAATTAGCTGTACAATTGTGTTCCTATAAAATCTTGAGTTTACAATGGCAACCGAGCCTTATTTGACTCCCTTGAGGCCTTGTGTGTGTGTACGTGTCCTGTCTGCGAGTTCATTAGCTGGCGAAGCAGTCAAGATGATGTTTACCGTGAGAAGATGATTCTCTAGAGTCTCAAATACAAGAAGAATAAGCAGTAGGGGATATAAACGAAGGGGCTGTTGCATTCATGATACGAAGACTCAGCTAACCTTACTGAGTAAAAGTTTCGTTTCATATCTCTCTTGTTACTGGCTTCTACAATGACATCTTTCGGTTCCAAGGAACGTGAATAAAGAGGACATGACCCTCCATATCACTCGCGTAACACATGGGGCCTAATCAAAAGAGAATGAGACAAACGTTCCGTGCCCCAGAGACTTAGTAGCCAGCACATACCCACGTCGTTCACTTCACCCGGATCTGAAACGGCATCTACCACACAGCACCAAAGATAATGTAGTTCAGATGTCTATCTCAGTAGTCATTTTAAACAGGACAGGCATCAACGCTGTAAGCTAAGTTACGAAAGTGAAGTGTTCGCAACGCTAAGGAAGCTATATTATTCGGCTGACTTGCTGGACAGCAATTACCTCCAGTAACTGGAACTTTTTTTATTATTTACTACAAATTCTTGGGCAAATTTTTCTCAGGATTAGTAATAATTGCTTTTTGAGTAAGGGGAAATGACAAGTGATAGACAGTGATAATTACCTTTTTAAGATGTTGAACTGTGAGAATTGGTACAAAATGTGTCAAATTCTTAGATTAATTATATGTGTTTTTGAATGCTGTACAGTCACTAAAGGAAATAATGTATCGTCACAGAGGAAGGGAAACTGATCGTGTACAGGGCCTCGTGATATCTAATTCAGTCACAGTGCAGGGTATAGCAACGGAGTGTACGATATAGCAACATAATGCTAGGTACTGAGAGGAAGGACAATCGTCTGGAATAGGTGGAGTGGAGTCCAGAGGCGTTTAGTTTCATGGGAGCAGCTACTGCGAGGACGTGAGGGCAATAGGCAACTGATCTTATAGTTCACTCTTGGTTGTGTCTGTGGGCAATCGTGTCGTCTCTCATAAACAGCTCTAGGAAGTGAAGAGCCAACTGGAAGACCCACGATGAAGCAGCTGAAAGCGTGGCTATGCCACAGACGGGCAGTATTACATTGGAATCAGTGTGGGGCATTAATAAGTGACAGAACACAGGTTATACAGACTTCGCGCAAGGATTACGTGGGAAGTGTTCTTTCTCCCCTGTCCCCAGAAATGATATAAGTAGATAAGTAGAGAGAGAGAGACTTCTATAACTGCAAATCCATACGTCTTACAAGCACCACCTCAGCAATCGCGATTGCGGCAGAAGCAAATCGCCGTCTCCAGAGGCCAAGGAATAAATTGTACAATTATACAAAAGGACTTAGGCAAAGCCTTTGACAAAGTGTGGGCAAACAGCGTAAAACATAAACCACTAAGTTTAGGCTTCGATGAGATCACAGAAAGACTGCTATATACTTTTGCAAACCAACGTACCGCAGAAATCATCATTAACTCTGCAACGTAACTTAAATTCCCACTAATATGCGGTGTTCCATCGGGCAGCGTCCTGTCACCATCACGATTTCATAACTTACACGGCTGACATTCCCACGTCATTCATATAGTAGTTTCGAACAGCTCGCTCCCAGAACACATACTCGTTTAGTGCAGTCAGAGGTAACCAGAGTAACCAAATCGAAAAAGGACTCGAAGATGAAAACAAAAACAAATTTACAATGGTGGCACTTCGAAGAATAAAACCCGAAGACCTAACCATAGAAGGTAACATGATGGCGCACAAGACGAGGTGCAGAATCCTGGGTCACACACTGATGTCAACAAGAGATCCACACAATGATAAGCAGCCCTGACCAGTCTGTATAGATTCCGGCACCTAGTCAAGGCGATGATGATACCCCTCTTGACTTCTTCGCGTACACCAACGTTCCCCGCCTCCATATCACGCTTGCTGAAGTTAGAAAGGACGCAAAATACAGCTCTACGATCCGTGACACAAATGAGAAATACTCCTATACTGAAAACACCCGAGGAACAGCACGACCGATTAAAGATCAAACCATTCGGTTCATATTCAAGAAACGCAGCCAACTAGTCTGGTAGAGACTTGGAGAGACAACACTGATAAAACAGCACAGACACGGAACACCCTTGGTTACCTCGAAGTCTGAAAAGACTTAGGGAGGCCCCTCCTGTTATCCATCGATGTACACGATGAAAAGTGCTTAGCTTAGCTGAGTGAATCTCCATAAAAAGAAAAGAAGATACCACGCACCTCCAGTCTGTCGGGTGTATATAAATCAGGCACCAGAAACTCGCTTCCAAAAACAAATCACTCACATGCATCAAAAAACGTACAACCAGTCGCCTCTGTTCACACTTCAGCTTTCCATTCCATTTCAAACTGTCCCTTCCCCTGTCCTACTTCTTCCTCTTCCTTAACAATCCTATTAAAAGAGAGAGAGAGAGAGAGAGAGAGAGAGAGAGGAATGGGCACACGCCCTTGTAAAGCAATAGGTGGCGAGACTGATGCCCTACTGGATGAGGCGGTTGGTACAGGCTCGGTAACGCCGGAGTCAAGTTCCCCCAGCAGGCAGTGGCGTAACTAATTTCAACGTCCAGTGGTACGTCATATATCAGACCCCGCCCGCTGAAGATGGCATCGTTAGTCTATACATTATGATCAAGCAGTCGGGGATCTAAGGAACCAATTGCAATTACAGAGGTAAATCGCTCCCAACCCCGGGTGGAATCATAAATTTCTCTTTGACATTTCATATTTCGAAAGACAATGGTAGTCAGGCTACAGTAACTGATGACACGAGATTTGCTGGACTGTTCTCTCGATCTTTTTCTTTTCTTTTCCTTTCTTAATATTTGTTCTGACGGTAATTGATCTGGGAATTATTATAACCACATGCACGAAAATTTTGAGTTTGGTCACATTTACAGGAAATTAAGGAGACTTATTAAACTCTCTCTCTCTATCTATCTATCTCTCTCTCTCTCTCTCTCTCTCTCTCTCTCTCTCTCAACAGGATGGTTAGAGACGAGGAATAAGAGGTGGGACAGGGGATGGGATAGTCTCTATAAGTACTGTTCAGGAACTCTCCGCAAAAGAAAGATAAGGCAGTAGAGTAGACGACATGCTTTACTTCCATCAGGAGCAAGAGAGAGAGAGAGAGAGAGAGAGAGAGAGAGAGAGAGAGAGAGCATCTGGGACTCAGGGTAGCTGAAATGAATCACCGTCACATACACCATGATTAATTGTTTCATAATCTCTAAACCAAGTCTTCTTAAGATCACGTTTCTTTCTCATATTTCTTTTTTCTCTTCCTCCGTCTTGGAACTACAGATATTCATGGTATTGTCAAGCACATCATCATCATATGTAAATGATGTTCGGTCACGAACGAGGAGAATGAGACGAAGTTGCCGATAACAGACTCAAAAAGAAGTTGGGCTATCTGTATGAGACTCATAAAGAAACGAGATCGAATGTGCCACTTCGCATTAGAACTGATGGTCGTTATACTCGAATTATGTGCTTAACTGCCCTTAATAGCCCTTGTACTACACAACGGTAGTCGAGCTGCTCAACTCACTGAGATTAAGGTCTCAATACTCAGGTCACGGGACAGCGATTTGATCATGGCTGTTTGTGGTCGGCAATTAACTCTCAGATATCCATACACATACCAAGACTTATTTATCACAGCCATTAGCTTCATAAGCTGATTCCTCCCGGCTTCCTCAGCGGTAGCGTTGCGGATCGCCACGCCAAGCAGCCACGCCCCAGAGCAAGCCCCCAGCTACGTATGTGACTGCCTCCCAGAGGGGAAGTCACTCTACAGAGAGAGACGTATCAAGTTCAATCTTTCTTTCTACCCTATTACCCCTTCTTCTCCTCGCCAGGTGTCCCATTACGGCACTTACTCTCATCAGCTTTACAGAATGGAGCATTGGTTCCCCAGGCGAGCGGCAGACAGCGTCCCTCCTGACGGGGCTGATAAATCCGCCTGCAGAGTTCGCCCCCTGCTGTGCGATCACTTGTGTATAGAGGTCCGAACAACACGCGCATCAGGGACTATCTCGTCCCGTCCAGAGGACTGCTGCTGCCTCGTGTGTGTGTGTGTGTGTGTGTGTGTGTGTGTTACGGGAAGAGAGTTTTGTACTCGTGTTACCCCGCCTCTTAACATTAAGATAATTATGATGAATGGTCATGATAAATGGAAATGGTTTATTGAATAAGAAAGTTATACATCGAATAATTCATTGTGAAACATAGTGTCTTGGTTTACAATGACTAGTATGAATTAGAATTTGATTTATCCTAGAATTACATAATTATAAAGAATAAGACCTAAAAACAACAAAATATCTAAGAACATATAAAACATATTAAGAACAATCAAGTCTCTTTAAAAGGAATATCAATGCTGAAAAAAGTGAAAATACAGTATAAGTCTACGTATAAAGAAACAGATTGTTGAAATGAGACATCATGAGGGATTCTGTGTGGTGTTAAGTTTGGAGACAATATATGGGATACTGGAATTCTGATACCTTGTAGTTCTGCATCTAATAGCACGTAGGAAATGTGAGGAAATGTGTCCCTGCCGTGTACGTCACACAAAGTCTGTGGTAACATATGTCTATATGCGCCATTTCTACTTTTTCTTGTGTACACACACACACACACACACACACACACACACACCGTCCAACCCTCGATGGGGTAAAACGCGTGTCAATGGCGCTGTAGGGGCAGCCTGCAGGTGAACATGTCGACCTGAACTCTCTCTCTCTCTCTCTCTCTCTCTCTCTCTCCCTGATCCCACCCCCTTGCTTATTAATACTTGGATTACGCCTGACAGGACCAGCCATCTTCACACAAGAGCGTCTACCTCCAGCGACTTTGTGAAAGAGACATACAGATTAGAAACCTTTACCGGCGAACTAGTAAGGCCTGTTTTGAAAACGCGGCCGCCTCAGTGTTACCAAGTAACCGGCCACAGCCCCTGACTGTTGAAGTTGTGACCCAGCTGACAATTTTCCTCGAGGGTCAGAGGGGCGATCGCTTGACAGACGTCCGTCACCACAATCGCCTTGTGCCAACCAGTGCTGTATAGACACAAGAACTATCCTATACATGCTACTATGAATGTCATAAACAAGTACACAGCTAAGCGAGTAAATAGCTTAGTTGTCCCATAGTTATGTGTATGTCAACTACAACATTAATGTAACACAACCACCGTGAAGTTATTGTCTTAAAGTTCACCATTAAATGCATAACATATATCAACACAGTATCACTGCAATTCACCCAGTATGTAACTATACATCACTTAATGTTCACTAATAAATACATAATGTATTTCAGGACAATACTACTGCAGTTCAACCAATATGTAACTTTACATCACGAAATCTTCAACGAATCACTACTGAATGTGTAAAATACGAACCATAAAATTTGCTTTGTAAAACTTCCTCTTCTATTAGATAGACTTCGGTCAAGTGTTTATCCAAAGCGTAGAAGTATCCAGCCCTAACTTGATCTTTTGTGATTGACAAGTTAGTTATAATTATGATCTCTAAGTTATCTGATTCCTCAACTGCGTATTTTCAGCCGAATGATTGCTTGTATACAGGAAACCATTTTTTACTTATTCATCTTATTAGACAAACACACACACACACACACACGCACAACCTAGCCTAAACCAGGTACCCCAATTATCGACCACTCCCGAAGGGAATGAACGCTTGAATTGGGTATAGGCCGATTGCCAAGCCTAGGATTGAGCCCATATGGGTCCGACCTTGGATTCGCCTGTGGTCAGTGACGGTGAGTGTTCGTGTGTCCATAATACTTAATAATAGACATAAGAAGAAAAAGCTGGTGTCGACCAAGGATCGAGTTTATCCATCTGTCTATTGCTCCAGCGCAGACCGCAGTTAGCCTCTGCAACTCTAATTAATGGTCCGCAAACACTGCAGAATCCAAGAACTTAGTCCCTCGAAAGATAGAAAAAGAAGAAAAAACACAGTTATGTTTAGTACCAGAATATATAAGACGGTGGCTGAGATTAAGCAAAGGACATATCCTAATCTACCAAGGAAAGAGAATAATGCATATAAGCTGATTGTACCAGTCATATATACGAATTCGGAGTGACCGAAATGCTAAGACACCAGTCCACATGGGATTACTCTGAACTTCGCATGAGACTTAGCAGCGTTCTGACTGAGTCAACGGGTTAGCCCGAAGCGTAAATAATGAGCGGGTGACAGGAGCAAGGAGCGCGTCTGTGATATGTTGTCAGTAGCGTCGCACCAGACACAGCGCGTCTCTGCTCGTAGCCCAGAATCATTGCACCGAACTATCATCGTCTACAAAGTTCATTTGTACTTGTTGCATGTAATGAGGCCGCAGCTGCAAAATATAATTATATGCAGTCACAGTTTATGAATGGGCTATTCACTGCTGCTCTCTGCTGTCATTAAGATAGTTTAGTAATCATTCAACAAAGGTGAGCCATGTAGAGAATTAGCGAGTACCTTTAGGCCACTTCAGCAATCATATCGAACTACATTTGGAACTGCGTGGCCTCCGGATGTAGCAGTGTTTGTCGAAGGAGCCTAGCCACCTCCCTGAAGACTACACAACGAAGCTATGCGAGGTACGGAGCAAGATGCAAGAACATGATTCGAGTGATTATTTGGTTAGTGGCTTCAGGAATTCAAATGAACAAACCGCCATGAATGACATTTCTAATTGGGTCATAAGATACGTCAAACGTTATTGTAAAAACAGGAATAATGCTTAAAAGATTATGCAGTCTTCCAGTGGTTCAGTAAATATATATATATATATATATATATATATATATATATATATATATTCTTTTTTCTGCATACCTCAAGTTATCACTTGACTATCGGCCAATGCATCGCACAACAGCTTAAGTTACTGCCTCGCCATCGTCCGATATAACGTTGTTGCGCGAATGTGCAAGCGACCACCTCAACAAAATAAAGCCCTGGTGTACCAGCTGCCTAATTGTTAACATTCCTGCTGTATACAAGACAAAAACAAAGGAGAAAGACTTGGCCGTCGAACGTACGTAGATCGAGCAGTATCACAGAGATGGCTTAACGTTAAATAGCGAAGATACAATACGTCAAAACAATAACAACGAACGAAACGTTGCCTTCTTAAAGTGGTATATATTACAGAAAACGCACCGGTGCCTGGAATTTTCTCGAGCAGGGATATGATCATAGATCGTTAAGAAAAAATTTTGATCATGCATCGAGAGCTTCTTCAGTTACAGAACAAAATAGCGTTAATTCAAGATGTCATCTTCCTGTTACCGGTATCTGCAAAAGTCCTTGAATCTGGCATTTCGGTAAGTCTCTTGTGGCTGACTGTGCGCTAGAGGAGAAACATGTCGATCCCAAAGCCTAACAGAAGTTACGTATTGTATGGACCTATCCCGCGGGGAGTCTGAACAGCTGGACTAAATGCGAATACTTATCCCACGAGCTCCTCCTGTAGCTCTAAGGTTGCGTTGCTTCCAGTAGCATTGAAATATAGGACTCCTCTGGAGTGAGAAGTTTTCACGTGAGCGAGGTTGCGTCAAGAACAGATGACAGAGCTGTAGAGAGAAAAATCCTCACCTGCCTCCTTGATCTGTTCCTCCTTCCGGAAAGTAATGCAAGAAGGAAGGATTTCCAGCCCCCGCTCCCGCCCTTCTTAGCAGCCTTCTACGACACGCAGGGAACACATGGGCAGTATCCTCTCTTATCTATTCTCAGGGGTAATACAGATATAGATATAGATATAAATATAGACTTAGACACAGATATGGACGTTTGAGTAAAGCATAAGTTAGATTACAGTGGTGTAGTGTGAGATCCTTTTATTTAGCAAATAAGCATATAACAAGATGGGCTGGTGCCTATATATATATATATAAGCTATATACACAGTGAAGTTGTATGTAGTCTTAGAATCATCTTTGACACATAAAGAAGTTGTTAGAAAGTTTTCGGTGGGTGGATAAAGCAGCTTAACGTTGACGTCCTTAATGGCCTGGCGATTAACAGGCCTCTAACTCAAACTACCAACCAACCAACAACCACCCAATTAAGCAACCCACATCTGCGTGGATAATCGAGTGACATGTAAGTCTGGCTACAGAAGTAAGCCGATGGGCCCGTGCTTTCAGTACACAGACACACGATTACATTACCGTCAGTTTAGAATGGACACAGTGGTAATGTGGAGATTAAGTCCAAAGAAAACCACAGGAAACAGAAAGACGGAAACGCCAAGCTTTCGTCTATTTCTCAACACATCTTCAGGGCAACAGTTGCCCTCAAGATTTCTTGAGAAATAGGCGAAATCTTGGCGTCTCTCTCTTTCTGTTCTCTGTTGGTTTATTGGGATTACTGGCAGCAGATGGAAGAGCACTCGGGGTTAAGAGAGAGGCAATCAACTGACATACGCAATCGAGGTTCACCAGTTTGGTAACATGATAAGGTTTATGAAAAACCCCAGGTGAAAGGAAGGAAGACTGCATTTAAGATCTTTTCGTAAGAATTCCTCAAATTGGTGAAATTTTATTAAAATATCAAGGGAGACGCTCAGGTATAGGCCGCTTCTCACGTTCCCAATCAAACATCGACGACTGGAAACCGTACAAATAGCTACCCATCCAACTAAATTAGATGTCGAACGGGATTTGCCCTCAATACCCTCGGAGAACTCCAGCCAATTAGCATGAGCAGCTCCGATCACATGCTTGTGTCTCCATCGAACGCGTTTGTGGCTTGCTGTGTGCATTCGCTGGTTGTGGTTAGGCAGGTAGAACTGCTATATTGGGTTTGGCGAACGAGTAACAACCAGTATCCTTTATGAACCTTTCAAGGACTCTCACTTGAAGCTTCGGATCACTATCTCATGATCCCTCATACCAGGGTTGGGTCGGTTAATTAGCCCTTCGCCGATTAATCAGTTGAATAGATTAATATAACTGGTTAATGTGCTCCTCATGCACCCTACTGTTGTCCACGGAAGCCCTCTGGTTTTCAAATTCTCAAGTCATTGTCCAGTGCAGCTAATGAAAAGTCTTAAATCAAATCCCACGGCTTAGGGTTTCGACTGGAAAAATGATCTCCCGCCAAACGCAACTGCTCCATAGTCGGAGGTTTTTCTTTTTTCTTTTTTCAAGCTAATCGGGAGAGAATGTGTCTGCATTACTGGGGATTCCTCTTATCCAAAAACTGAGAGGCATGTCGATGATACTAATGCACTACTTCTGCTCCCTGTACAAATTCCAACCTCGCAGATCAAAGACTTTAATGTACAGATATTTAATGAAATATTAAGGGAGAGCGAATGAATATACGAAGTCAGTGTTAATGACAGAATGTACTTGATATCAGCAGAACAACGTTTGGACCCCACAATATTAATCAATCAGGATGAAAAAGTATCACCTAAACAGAGATTCTAAAAGTATATCAAATGAATCTGGTATGTCTCTAATGAACGAATCAAAACGCTTGTATAAAACTGTTAACTGCTGTAGCCATTGAAATGCCAAGGGGAATAAATCAGCTGTGGTGTTTCAAGTACAATTTGTTCTCTGTCTTGAGATCCTAATACATTTAAGGTCCAAGAAAACAGTTCAAAATGTCTTCGTAAGTGATTAAGGAAGAGTTATTCTAAATGCAGTACTGTTGGGTTATAAACTGATATTCTTTTATGATAGAAGGAACATTTCAAATCCCATCAATCTCTAGGTACAGGCTGACCAGACCAAAGCATGAAACGAGAATTGCAGGCAGCAAGATATAAGGTCGGTAGGGAGGTCCAATTCAGTTGCTGCAGGTGTTGATGCCTCTCTCACTAGTTGGAGGTAAGGAGGCCATTCCCAGGAGCCATTAGTAGGGAGGCCTCTCCCTGTAGCTTTAAGGAGGTAGGGCTTTCCCGGCAGCTGCAAGTGGAGATGCCTCTCCCAGTAGCTGCAGGCAGGAAGGGAAGCCTCCCCAAGAACGTGCAACTGGGAAGACCTCTGCCGGTGGCTGCGGTATGGGAGGGCTATGCCAGTAGCTGCTAGCGAGAGGGTCTCTCTCTCTCTCTTTCTCTCTCTCTCTCTCCCCCTATAAATGGATCGGTCTCCTCAACAGATATAGAGAGGCTTCTCGCAGTGGTTGCCAGTGCGAAAGACTCTTTCAGGTGGCTTCAAGCGGGGAAGCTTATTAGCTTCCCCTACTAGTTGCAACCTGGGCTGCTCCTCATAGGGTAGACATGTGGAGAATCCTCTCTCCCAGTGACTGTAGATGGACGCGTTGTTGCCATAGTGTCATCAAGTACGAAACCTTTCTCGGTTAGCGTAAACCTGGAATGGGAAGATCTGCTATCAGTTTTCTGCACTATTTTCACACAATTCAGCTATTACACGTCGAGAGACGAGAGTAGAAAAATGATCTGTACATCGATATTGGTGGCCAACAGCACGCACGAGTTGCCCAAGAAAATGATCCGTTCCATTATTTTTTTTCCCCTGTTTAGAATATCAGGGAGAAATCGATCACCGAAGCGAGCAGACCTAGTCTTCCGTTCGTGGAGGAAGATTGCTTGAGAATTCACAGCAGAGAAGCTCGTAAAACTCGTTTTGTCCTCCGCCGTGTTGGTATTAGGAACCAGCCCTCTGTCATTTCCCAACAATCCAATACACCTTATCACTCACAATATATGATTTGATTTCCCAGGAATTAGATCTAGATTAGAAATAGACACATAATAAAGACGTATTCGTAGGGTCCTGCTTGCTGCTATATAAAAAAAATCCCAGTGCGCTTCTATCATGAGAGGTATCCTGGCTTCAAGTCCAATCAGTATTCTTCTATGTGCACTGGGAAGAAAATCACCGAGTTGGAATTCTTCATCGATAATAAAATGATGGTATAAGATATTCGGGCCAACCTGGAATCTTGTTTAACAAATATAAGACAACACACAACTCTCTGAGAGCCTCTCGACAAAACCTTTCGGCTATGATTAAGCTCATTGTAAGCCGGTACGAGAACTTCAGGTTCTTAACTGCAGAGGAGGTTGGCATGAGATTCACAAAGCGTTTCCAGACACAGATGTTTAACCACGACGAAATCACTGGATCGGCAGCCCTCTCAACACGCCATATAACAAGGGTTCCTTGTCGCATACAATAATCTGTTTCTCATTTTACAACATGTCTTTCTGCAGTATGTGGGCAGATAACTTGGCATATGACATAAAAGCTATGTGGTGATTACATTGACATGTGACTGAGATCTGTGCAGTTATACTAAGAGATAGATCGCTGTTTCCTTTTAGTTATGTAGTGCTACAGTCCTTCAATGAATATACGTATATTAACATATGGCATCTTCCGAAGACTCAAAACTTCATGTATGACTAAGAATAACCTAACTCTACAATGATATTTTCTTAAGAATTTATTGCGGCAAACCCCAAAGGTCAACATTTATATATTCCCAAAGCCTGAAATGATATATACCGAACATATATCATGTTATATCAATAGGATATAAAATACTGTATTGCTAAGACATGCAATGAAAAATTCTTATTCCCTAGAGCGAAATAGGACTTAGGTACATAGAAATATATTTCCAATTTGTATATCATCGATGTTATTATTGTTAGGCCATAACCAATTTCAAACAAGAGCCCTGTTAATACTCAAGATCACTTTTCGGAGACTCCTGCAGCTTAAGAGTGCGCCTCTTCTAGTGGTAAGGAAATGTGAACTCGTTCGAGGTAATAAGTTTTCTGTGAAGACTTCTTCCAGTGATACAGCCTCACCAAAGGTAAATGTTCACCCACGGTGTAACCTCGAGCAGGGAGAACCCGGTAACATCAATAGTGGTATATTACTAAGATATCTAATGATATACAGGTATTTCTAAATCCTATAGTGATATATATCAAGATATAGAGTGTAGAGTCGACTATAAATGCCTGAGATGTACAGCAGCATATGCCATAAATACACACACACACACACACACACACACACACACACACACATATATATATATATATATATATATATATAT